>JAODAL010067346.1:0-17336 GCA_025379985.1 Phyllomedusa bahiana | reverse complement strand
ACTTTTAAGTAACTCCTGCTCTACTGTGCGCATAGATGAACACTCACAGTAGAACAGTGTTATCACAATGACTTGGCAGATCTTTATCTCTTAGGGTATGTTCACACGGCTTATTTGGACGCTGTTTGGATGCTGATTTTTCAGCGCCCAAAATAGCATCAAAACCTCAATTGAAACACGCTTCTAAAGAAGAGGCTTTTGATAAGGTTTTGATGAGGTTTTGACAAGGTTTTGGACAAGGTTTTCAACACTGTTTCCACCCATACAAATTAATAGCCAGGCGTAAAAACCCCACGAAAAATGCTCCAAAAATGCGTCAAAAACGCGCCGAGGTTTTGAAGCTTCCCATTGATTCCTATTGGGATTTTCAGTGCTGAAAAACGCTTTAAGAGTTGACATGACTGTTCTTTTTAAGCACCAAAAACAGCTTCCAATGAAGCGCCCAAAACAGGCATAAAAACCTCGTTGTGTATGAACTACAATGGTGTTTTACATAGGAACCAATGAAAATGAGCTGGGGCATTTTTTAGGCTTTTTTGATGCTGTTTTGGGAGCAGGAACGCTCAGAATAAGCCAAATAAGCCGTGTGAACATACCTTTATAGTGCTCTTAACACATTTTACAGACATAATGCAGTTTAAGGTTCACCCAAATGTCATCCATGTCTCCTTAGGACTGAGTTTACAAAGGAGGACAGTGAACCCAAGAAATGACACTTTAGTACAGACTTGTCATCTTACTCGGCTCATACAGTGATCATGTATCTCTCCCTTAGAATGCCAATAAGAAAGGAGAACATAGGAACCAACCATGGCCTCTCAGTATACACAGATATTCAGCATCGTTATCACAATATACCGTACCATCTTCTCTCATTTTAGTGCAATATCTTTAGTTCAGCATTTAATTAACCTGTAATATACCTAAAGGGTTAACAAGTGCAGAAAGGGTTAAATCCTGTACATTACAATAAGTAACTTGAGCTTGAACAAACAGTAATTTTTCAGGATTTTTTCATCCTTCCTTAATGCCTGGCTGGTGAAGGTGATGACTGTCTTCTTACCCTCCTGGATTTGGGTAAGCCCAGCCCTTTGAGATTCCCACCCATACCTGTTATGAATAACAAGCAATAGTCTGCATAGACCATTATAGGTGCCTGGATTACAGATTTCTTCAACATTTGAAAAGCTTGCTCCTTGACCTAATTCTAGCGTAGAAATCTTTTTTTTTTAACTTCTCTGGGAGCAGCAACAACTGGTGTAGTGGTGCAGCAATATTCTCAACATATTTAATCCCTTACCACAGCAGACAGTTTTGACCTTCCTGACAGAGACCCATTTTTTTTTAAATTTGACATGTAACTTAATGTGGGAATAACTTTTTGATACTTTTGCCTATGCATGTGATTCAGAGACTGTTCTCTTCTGATACATTGTGATTTAAGTTAGTAAGAAATTTTGATCCATACAAAACGTTGTGAACATTTTGAAAAATATGCCATTTTCAAAGTCAACACAAAATAATTTAAAACTAGCATCTACAATATGTCTAATGTAGATTGGCATCATTTTTTTAATGTCTTTTTATTTTTTATGACATTATGGGGCATAGAAATTTTTTGCATTTTCAAGAAAATTTGCAACGTAGATTTTTTTTAGGGACCAGCCCAGTTCTGATGTGACTTTGATGAACCTGTATGTTAGATATCACCATAAATGACTCCATCTAAGAATCTAAACAATGATAAGGAAGTTTGTTAACCCATTAGGTGTTTCACAGAAATTAAAGCAACATTAAGGTGAAATTTCAACATAAACTCAACATCGATTCCTCCAATTCTGTAGTTTGTAGAGATATCCCATTTGTGGCACTAGTGCGTTATTTGGCTCAACCACAAGCCTCACATTAAGAAGAGCACCTTCTGGACTTCAGGATCTCATTTTCATTAGGGTTTTCTTAAGGCACCATTAAAGGTTTTCAGACCCCTAAAGTTCTAAAATTTAATTAGCACCCCTAGAAAGATCCCCTAGTACATTGACCCCAAAGGTGTTTCACAATTTTTTTAGGCTGTGAAAATGAAAAAATATTTTTTTTTCCAACACTTAGATGAAAATTATTTAATTTTTATAAGGAATTCTGGAAAATAAGCAACCCAAAATTTGTTAAGCAATTTCTTCCAAGTTCAGCAATACCCTATATGTGAGTGTTAACTGCTGTTTGGGTGTATGGCAGTGTATACAAGGGAGGGAGCGTGATTTTGCTTTTGAAATACACATTTTGATGGGTGCTATGTCGCATATACAAACCCCCCAAGGTAATAGAACAGGTGAAACCTTTCAAAAGTCACTCCCTCGTGGGGGAAAAAAATGCAGCTCTGCCATTGTTTTATTGGCTTCAGTTTTACAGCGTTCAACATGTGGTATAAATGACAGGATAGCTTTACTATGCAGGTCAGTATAAATACAATGATAAAACCTGTAAATTGGCTCTAATGTTTTTTTACTTTTGCACAATAGAAAAGCGTATTTTAAAAATTGCGTTTATATGTCGTCATAGACTGATAGCCATAACTATTGTATTTTTCTGTATATGTTGCTGATTAACAGCTTGTTTTTTGCAGGATGAGTTGCCGTTTTAATTGGTACCATTATGGGTTTCCCATGATGCTTAGATTGCTTTTTATTTTGTGTATTTTTATGTTTTACTGCTTCTACACAATAAAAACACTTTCATTCAAAAAGGAAAACCAGTTTTTGAATCGCTACAGTCTGAGAGCAGTAACTTTTTAATTTTTCTGTGTATGGAGCTGTGTATGGCTTGTTTTTTGTGGGAGAGTTGAAGTTTTTATTAGTATAATTTTTTGAGGGAACAACACTTCTTGTTTTTAAATTCCTTTTTTGGAAGGCATGGTGAAGAAGGTACTGCAATCCTAGTAGTGTGTTTTTTTTTATTTTAACAGCGCTCACCGTCTAGTACAGTGATGGCGAACCTTTTCGAGGCTGAGTGCCCAAACCATGACCCAAAACCCACTTATTTATCACAAGGTGCCAGCACGACAATTTAACCTGAATAATGAGGCGATGTCACTGTTGCCCATAGAAAACAAGCGGAGCGGAGCTTTCATTCTTTCACAGCAGTAGAAGAAATGAAAGCTGAGCTCTAACTGGTTGCTTTGGGCTCTGCTGGTTCTGCACTAATATTAATAGAGTATCTTATATTAAAAGTGTCCTATAATACAAGCAAAAATAAAAGATTAAAAACGTGTTTATATGTAAGTAAGCAAGCAAAAGAGCTGCACTTCCCACACCAAATATATATGTATATACCAGCAGAAAACGACCAAAAGAAACAGGTTCAATTCAATAATCAGGTAAAAGTTACATTATGGATTTTTTTTTTCAATTGGGAGTGCTGTAGTTTTTCCCGATATGTGTGTAGGTATGTTTATTTCTGTGTGTGTGTATCTATTTATTTGTGTATGTGTGTATATATATATATATATATATATATATATATATATATATATATATATATATATATATATATATATATATATATATATAGTTAGTGTGTATCTGTATTTGTGTATATCTTTGTGTATGTGTGTGTGCATGTCTGTCTGTGTGTGTGGGGGTATGTGTGTATCCATCTATGTGTGTATGTATCTATCTGCGTGTGTATATATATGTGTATCTCTGTATGTGTGTGTATATATATATATATATATATATATATACATATATGTGTGTGTATCTAATTATGTATATATATGTGTGTGTATGTATGTGTATCTGTGTGTGCGTGTATATATATGTGTGTGTGTTGTGTATATCACATATCATTTACTGTGTGTACATCCATATATATGTGTGTGTATGTGTGTGTGTGTATATATATATATATATATATATATATATATATACATACACACACACACACACACACAGATGCACACACACACACAGATGCACACACACACTCCAGAAACACACACACACATACATAGATACACATACAGATACACACTAGAAACACACACAAAGACACACACGCATACAGATATACACACCCACCCACACATACAGACATACACGCACCCACACATAGAGATACACAGATACAGACACATACACATACAGACACACACACATACAGACACACACACCCACACATACAGATACACACATACAGATATAGACACATACACACACACCCACAAATACAGATACACACACATACAGATACACACACATACAGACACACACACACAAACCAGAAACACACATACACACACACATACAGATACACATAAAGAAACACACACATACCAGAAACACACACACACACACACACACCAGACACATACAGATACACACACATACAGATACACATACACACCAGAAACACACACACCAGACACACACATACAGATACACACACCAGACCCACACATACATACTGTACATACAGATACAAATACACCAGACACACACACACACATATACATACATACACACCAGACCCACACATACATACATACAGATACACATACATACATACACACCAGACACACACATACATACAGATACACCAGACACACACATACATACATATACACATACACCAGACACTCACACATACATACACACCAGACGCACGCATACATACACACCAGACACACATACACATACATACATACACACCAGACACACATACACATACATACATACACACCAGACCCACACATACATACATACAGATACACATACACCAGACACACACATACATACATACACACCAGACACACACATACATACAGATACACCAGACACACACATACATACATATACACATACACCAGACACTCACACATACATACACACCAGACACTCACACATACATACACACCAGACACACATACACATACATACATACACACCAGACACACATACACATACATACATACACACCAGACACACACATACATACATACATACATACATACACACAAGACACACACATACATACAGATACACATACACCAGACACACACATACATACATACATACACACCAGACACACACATACATACATACATACATACACACAAGACACACACATACATACAGATACACATACACCAGACACACACATACATTCATACATACACACCAGACATACACATGCATACATACAGACACACATACATACATACATACATACACACCAGACACACACATACATACATACATACACCAGACACACACATACATACAGATACACATACACCAGACACACACATACATACAGATACACATACACCAGACACACACATACATACATACATACACCAGACACACACATACATACATACATACAGATACACATACACCAGACACACACATACATACATACAGATACACATACACCAGACACACATACATACATATACACCAGACACACACATACATACATATATATAAGTGTGTGTGTACAGTTAATTATACAGGGTAGTTGTTGACTACATTTGAGCACTGAACTGTTGTCTCCTATTTCATTTCTTATCACTGTGGAGGAGACAGCAGTGAAGTGTGAACTCTCCCAGCTCCAGCACTGCTCTCAACTATGCAGAGAGCTGGACAGTCCGAACATAAAGGGAGACAAGACATCAGCACATATGCAGGCTGAGGTGCCGGCCAGACAACTACTCACTGTGTCTGTCGGCATCTTGTCCTCCTGACTCCACAGGTCCCGCTCTGAGCTGGAGGAGGAGCTTGGAGCTCAGAGCTCTGCTCCTTCTCCTCCCGCCCCCGACTTCACACAAGCAGCAGCGCTTGTAAAAAAAAAAATCCCGGCAGCAGCGTCTAGCTGCTGCTAACATGCAGGTGGCGACCCATGGCGTGCGTGCCAGCAGAGAGGTCCCGGAGTGCCACCTCTGGCACGCGCAGGGCCGGGACAAGACAATTTGGTGCCCTAGGCAAATGGGTCAAAGGGCGCCCCTCCCCTCCCCCCACATAAAAAAATATTAAAAGTTCTAATCCCCCATTTGCCATTTTACAAATAAAAATAATAAAATTAAAAAAGTTACACATAATTGGTATCACCATGTACAATCCAATTTATTAAAATATAAGATCATTCATCCCGTATGCTGAACACCGTAATAGAAAAAAAATAATTTTATACTAAAATTTTGGATTTTTGGTCATTTCACAACTCCTAAAATTGAAGAAAAGTCATATGTATCCCAAAATGGTGCCAATAAAAAGTACCCATCCTGTAAAAAATGTTCCCTCACTCAAGTCCACAGAGGGACAAACAAAAAAGTTATTGGCTGAAAATTTAAAGAATAGAATGTGTTTTTTTCTTTTTTACAGTACTAAAACATCATGAAAACCCTACATACTTGGTATTGTCAGACTTGAATCAACCTGCAGAATATAGAGACCACATTAAACATGCCAAAGAGTGAACGCTGTAAAAAAAAACAAAAAACAAACGCAAACATGGTCGAAGTATGTTTTCTTTCCACATTTCACCCCACTTACAATCTTTTTGCAGTTTCCCAGTAAATTCTATGGTACAATGAATGACACCATTAGAAAGTACATCTTGTCCCACAGAATAAAAGCTCTGATATATCTATGTAGATGGAAAAATAAAAAAGTTATGGCAGGGAGGGAAAAAAAAATAAAGAGCCATGTTATTATGACCAGCTGTCAGGAAGGGGTTAAGAGTATTTATTTTCCATGGCAGAGGTGGTGGAATAGGGGGCAGCAGTGAGTGTAGTGATGGTGAACCTTTTAGGGCGCATCCCCACGGCACAGGACAAATACTGGTCGGTTTGCCTGCCGGTATTTGTCCTGTTTTGCGCCCGTCCCCACGGCCGCGGGGGGGACAGCTTTGCTCCGCCATGAGTGGAGAAAAGCCCTCCCCCTCCACATTGAGAAGCACAGATTCCGTCCGAAAACCGGACGGAAGATGGTGCTTCTATAATGTTAAGCCGCCGGACCGCCGGAGGCAAAACCGCCGGATGGAAAACCCGTGCACGGGTTTTCCATAGAGCACCATTCTGCTCATTTTCGGCCGGTTTTTCAGCTTCCAAGCTTCTCCATTTTTCCTCTAAACATAATGGTGATCATTATGTCCAAACAGTTGAATTTTAGTTTTGTCAGACCAAAGGACATGTCTCCAAAAATGTAGGTCTTTGTTCCTGTGTGCATTTGCAAACATTATTTGAAAACATTATGGGCAACATGTCCCATTAGGGCTGCACATTTTATTGGTGTATTTTGCACCAAAAAACTGTTGGCGCCGTATTTTCTATATAAACGAACTGTTGTACACCAAAATGAAGCGCATTTGACACTTTTGATGCGCCTAAAGTAGGCGCATCAAATATGCTAGCAATGATATGTTATACGCCAAAGTTATGCGCATTAAATATGCTATACAAGGCATACCACATGCCAGATTTTTGACAGATTTATTTATTCAGGCGCATTATACACTAATTTAATGTGCCTTAAAATTGGCGTGGAAGTGCCACATCTTCACAAGGTCTTTTGCTTTTGTTCTTGGGTTGATATATACATGGCCAAAGCATGTTCATCTTTGAGACGCAGAACCCAACCCCTTCCTGAGCAGTATGATGGCTGGACATTCCCATTTTGTTTGTACTTGTGTATAATTGTTTGTACCAATGAGTGAGGTACCTTCTGGTATCTGGAAATTGCACCAAAGAATTAACCAGACTTGTGTAAGTCGACAATTCTCTTTCTGATATATTGGGTGATTTCTTTAGACTTTCCCATGATGTTACACACAGAAGCAGTGTGTTTCTGGTGTGAAACTAAAATGCATCCACAGGTGTGTCTCTAATTAATTCAGATGTTGCCAATAAACCTATCAGAGACTCCATAAGACATAACATTATAATATGAGCTGTCCCAAATTGTTTAAAAGCATAGCAATCCTAGTGTATGTAAACTTGCGACTTTGCAGAAAGTAATGCCTTAAAAAATTCTCTCATTATTCTGGCATTTGGCAAATATAAATAATTTTAGTAATCCTAATTGTCCTAAAACGGGTAAGGTTTATTCTGATTTCATGTCAGATGCATACGTGTCTTTTTGCATAGTGTATGTAAACCTCTGGTTTCAACTGTACCTCTTCCTATACATGATGCTGATCCTGATCATCAATAAGAGAAGAAAGAATGGATATTGCAAACTCTGGTAAAATACATTTAATCTTCCCCCACGAATCAAACTTCAAACACAGTCACTAGTTTGAAGAATGGTTTCAAGCAAGAATTTCAACTACTTAAAAGTGATATTCAAGGAATAGGGAACAGGATGGATGAAACAGAACGTCAGTGGAAGAAGCTTTCCAGCTGGGTCCAGGATTATCACTCAGCTATTCAATATTAGCGTTTTAAGAAGGAGGATCAGGCCTCTCATCTCGAAGACACTGAAAACTGGAACCGTCGCAATAGCATAACAATAATAAGGGTCCCCAAATCCATTCACCATAAAGATTTTTTAAAAAAATCTTCTTACATCTCCTAAATCTACTACCATTGAACAGAACCAAGTTCATTGCTCTGTGGGCCCTTTCCCTCCAGAGGGGACCAGATCAAGGTACATTATCTTCAGAGTTTCTCAGCAGAAAGAAACCATTATGTCTGCTTCCAGGTCAGGAGTTAATGTGTCAGGGTGTCCGATTACTCTCCTTCCTGATCTTGCAATATATATGCTCGAACTTCGATGGACAAAACCAATTCCTAGGTATACTCAAAGAGTACAATGTTACTCATCGGTGGAGCTAATAGCTCATAGAGGAGATGAATCTGTGTTCTTTTGAAAGTTGGGGAACTTTCCAAACCTCTTGGGCACTTTTGGTTTACCTTAAGTCTCACTGTCACGTCAAGGGAGGTACAGTGAGCCCTGACTGGAACCCAGCCCACTGTCCCTGCCTACTTGACGTGCTGCCCTAGGCGGCAGACGGCAACTGGGCGACAGTCCCTGCGCTGCTAAAGTGCTGGGGCCGTCAGAAGGAAGAATAGTCAGACAGTACGGGTCAAACCAAGTCAGGAACGCCAAGCCACAAATCAGAACCAGAGCGATAAATGTAAACAAGCCGAGGTCAAACACGAACGGGAGCGAGGTACAAAATCTGGAGACAAGCCGGGGTCAGGAGAACAAGCCAAGGTCAGGTACACAGGTAAGCAAACAACAAAGCAATAGCACAGGTAGCAAGGAGAATATCGCAGGCGCAGCACTCAGCTAGCAGGGAGTTTAAATGTGATCCCCAGATACCGCCCCTGTAGCTGATTGGAGCGGCCTCCGGGTCCTCCCATTGGCTGGTGCGACTCGCCTCGTGTCAGGAGTGGCTGGGCATCTGTCACTCACACAGCTCCCAGCAGACTGTCTATCAGGGTGGGGTCGCTGATCAGCTGCTGCAGACTCTTCCTCCCTGCAAGCCGAGCGCTGCCCAGCCCTGACAGTACCCCCCCTTTTAGGAGGGGCCACTGGACCCTTCCCTGGTCTGGGTTTGTCTGGGTGAGACTCATGGAATTCCCTCACCAGGTCATCAGCATGGATGGATTTAGCTGGAACCCATGATCTCTCCTCAGGACCATACCCCTTCCAATGGACCCGGTACTGCAGTGACCTTTGGACCTTACGAGAATTCAAAATACGGGTGATTTCATATTCTAAGTCCCCCTCTATACAAACCGGAGGAGGAGGTCTAGAAGGCGGAGTAACAGGCTGAATGTACCTCTTAAGAAGTGCCCGATGGAACACGTTATGTATTCGGAGAGACGAGGGTAATTTCAGCCGATATGCCACTGGGTTAACCACCTCCTGAACCACATATGGACCTACAAATCGCGGCGCGAGTTTACCAGAGGGAACTTTCAATCGCAGATTTTGGGTGGACAACCATACTTTATCCCCAACCGCAAACCCTCTAGAACAAAGACGCCGTCTATCAGAATTTTTCTTCTGGATGTTCTGGGTATGAACCAAGTTCTTCTGAACTTGGGCCCAGACTGTGCACAGATCTTTAATGATAACATCCACCCCGCTGTGATCAGACGATGCACTGGAAAATGACGCATGCCTTGGGTGAAAACCATAATTACAGTAAAATGGCGAGGTACCAGACGAGCTACTATCCTGATTGTTAATGGCAAATTCAACCAACGGTAAGTATTTTACCCAGTCTACCTGCTGATCAGATACATAACAACGGAGTTTTTGTGTTACCATTTGATTTACCCTCTCAGTCTGCCCATTAGTCTCTGGGTGGAAGGCAGAGGAGAAGGACAGGGTGATACCCAGAGCCTTGCAAAGGGCTCTCCAAAAACGAGAAACGAACTGAACCCCTCTGTCCGAAACAATATTTTCTGGTAAACCATGCAGTTTGACAATGTGTTTGATAAAGAGTTCAGCCAGTTTTTTGGACGACGGCAACCCCCTTAACGGAACAAGATGGCACATTTTACTGAACCGGTCCACTACCACCCAAATAACTGTTTTGCCCTCTGAAGGAGGAAGGTCCGTCATAAAATCCATGGAGATGTGGGTCCACGGACGTTCAGGTACAGGTAGGGGGCAAAGTTCCCCAGGAGGACGAGTTCTGGGAACTTTTGCCCGAGCGCAGACTTCACAAGATGCCACATAGGCCTCAACATCACGAGGCAATGATGGCCACCAGTAATTACGAGAAATAAGCTTTTTTGTGCCAGACACTCCAGGATGCCCAGATAACACAGAATCATGAAATTCTTTTAAAATTCGTAGCCGAAACTGAGTGGGGACAAAGACCTTCGAAATAGGACAGTTAACAGGTCTCATCTCCTGTTGGGACTTAACCTCAGTGGCTAAATCAGGGGAAATAGCTGAGACAACAGTCTCCTTGGGCAATATAGGTGCCGGATCCTCCTGAGATGCGTGGCTGGCACAGAAGCTTCTAGATAGAGCATCAGCCTTCACATTTTTCGAACCAGGTCTGTAAGTAACAACAAAGTTGAAGCGCGTAAAAAATAATGCCCAACGCGCCTGACGTGGATTTAACCTTTTAGCACTCTCTAAAAAGGTAAGATTCTTATGATCAGTAAGGACCGTGACCTGATGCTGGGCACCCTCGAGGAAGTGGCGCCATTCCTCGAAGGCCCACTTAATAGCCAACAACTCCCGGTTCCCAACATCATAATTCCTTTCAGCTGAGGAAAATTTACGTGAAAAGAAGGCACAAGGGCGAAGGTTAGTCATATTAGCGGACCCCTGAGACAAGACCGCCCCTGCGCCATACTCGGAAGCATCAACCTCAACGACAAAGGGTTTGCTGTGATCTGCTTGAATCAACACAGGAGCTGATACAAAACACTGCTTAAGCTTCTCAAATGCATCTATGGCCTCAGGTTGCCAACTACTGAACTTCACCCCCTTCTTAGTCATGTCAGTCAAAGGCCGAACTAAGACAGAAAAATTACGAATAAATTTACGATAGTAGTTCGCAAACCCTAGGAACTGCTGCAGGGCCTTCAGAGATGAAGGGCGGACCCAATCGAGAATGGCCTGAATTTTACCGGGGTCCATACGAAATGAGTTAGGAGTCAGGATGTACCCAAGGAAAGGTACCTCCTGCACCCCGAAAACACATTTTTCAAGCTTGACAAACAAACTATTTTGCTTCAGGATTTGCAATACCTGCCGTACGTGTTTAACGTGGGACGACCAATCTTCCGAATAGATTAAAATGTCATCCAGGTAAACGACCATACAGCAACCATTGAGATCATGGAAAACATCATTAACCAGGTCTAGAACACCGCGGGAGCATTACACAACCCGAACGGCATCACCAGATACTCAAAATGACCTTCAGGAGTGTTAAACGCGGTTTTCCACTCATCCCCTTCTCGGATGCGGATGAGGTTATAGGCCCCTCTAAGGTCCAACTTGGAAAACCACTTTGCTCCCTGGATTTGGTTGAACAGATCCGGGATCAAGGGTAAAGGGTATTGGTTTTTTACCGTTATTTTATTCAGTTCACGGTAATCTATGCATGGACGGAGGCCTCCATCCTTTTTTCCTACAAAAAAAAAACCCTGCACCCATGGGAGACACCGAAGGTCGGATATGACCCTTCTGTAAGCTTTCTGTAATATATTGTTTCATTGCTAGTCTCTCTGGACCAGACAGATTATATATCCTCCCCTTGGGAAACCTTACTCCGGGCAATAGGTCAATGGCACAGTCGTAAGATCTATGAGGGGGTAGTATCTCCGACTGTTTCTGAGAAAATACTGCAGCAAAGTCACGGATAAAAACAGGAATCTGCTCCACCTCAGTATTGCCCAGTATGGTAGGGAGACATCTGTCAACACACCGTTGTCCCCACTTGACTAATTCACCTGAATTCCAGTCAAACACTGGGTTATGTTTCTGAAGCCAGGGCAGCCCCAACACCACATCAGCGGGCAGCCCCTCCATGATAAATAGAGTACACTTTTCAGTATGTATGGATCCGACCACCATCTCCAGCTCAGGAGTAGTGGAGTGGAGTCAATAGCCACTACCCGTAGAGACTCAGATAGCGGTCTCCAAGGTAGGCCTAAACGTTTGACGAAAGACGCATCAACAAAATTAGAAGCTGATCCAGAATCCACAAACGCACCCCCAGAACCAGACAGCGACAAGTATGAAATCTTAACTGGTAGCAGCAATTTTTTGGATATGATAGGAAATACCTGTTTGTCTAGGTGATCTTCCTGCTGACCACCTAGGCGCTGGAGTTTTTCTGGCTGGTTTTTCGTTTGGAGCACTCCCGATGCCGTGTCCATCTTCGCCACAGTAGAAGCACCACCCCTGGGTGCGACGAGTAGTCCTACGGTCACTAGCAGCAGTCGCGGAAGAAGCCCCCACTTGCATGGGCTCCTCTGGGTTTAAATCAGAAACAACGGGTTTAGAGGTGACCATGGTGTGGACCACCGGAGAGGAAACCTTTTCCCGACGTCTCTCCCTAAAACGTCTGTCCAGACGAACGGCTAGTGCCATGGCCTCATCTAAAGTACCAGGGGTAGGGTAAGCCACCAACAAATCCTTCACATGGTCAGCTAACCCTAATCTAAACTGGCATCTGAGAGCTGGGTCATTCCACCCAGACGGAACGCACCAGCGACGAAATTCAGAGCAAAATTCCTCCACCGTCTTTTTACCCTGCCTCAAGGTGGTCAGCTGAGCCTCGGCCACAGCTTCCCTATCCGGGTCATCAAAAAGTACCCCTAAGGCGGCAAAGAAGCTGTCCACAGAAGACAGTTCTGGCGACTCAGGCGGTAACGAAAATGCCCACTCCTGGGGGGGACCCTGAAGTAGGGACATAACCATTCCCACTCTTTGCTCCTCATTGCCCGAGGTATGTGGGCGGAGCCTAAAATACAGGCGACATCCCTCTCTAAATGCCAAAAAGGCCTTCCTGTTGCCTGAGAACCTGTCAGGCAACTGGATAGGGGGCTCCACAGGAGGGGAAGGTAGTGCAGGGACACTCTGCCTTGGGGTAGATTCCTGCTGTTCTACCCTCAGCGCCAGATCCTGGACTACCTGGGTTAGCCCCTGCATCTGCTCTACCATAGCTGTCATGGGGTTCATAGTGGGGTAGAGCAGTAACGGTTCTGGCCTGCGATAATGTCACGTCAAGGGAGGTACAGTGAGCCCTGACTGGAACCCAGCCCACTGTCCCTGCCTACTTGACGTGCTGCCCTAGGCGGCAGACGGCAACTGGGCGACAGTCCCTGCGCTGCTAAAGTGCTGGGGCCGTCAGAAGGAAGAATAGTCAGACAGTCCGGGTCAAACCAAGTCAGGAACGCCAAGCCACAAATCAGAACCAGAGCGATAAATGTAAACAAGCCGAGGTCAAACACGAACGGGAGCGAGGTACAAAATCTGGAGACAAGCCGGGGTCAGGAGAACAAGCCGAGGTCAGGTACACAGGTAAGCAAACAACAAAGCAATAGCACAGGTAGCAAGGAGAATATCGCAGGTGCAGCACTCAGCTAGCAGGGAGTTTAAATGTGATCCCCAGATACCGCCCCTGTAGCTGATTGGAGCGGCCTCCGGGTCCTCCCATTGGCTGGTGCGACTCGCCTCGTGTCAGGAGTGGCTGGGCATCTGTCACTCACACAGCTCCCAGCAGACTGTCTATCAGGGTGGGGTCGCTGATCAGCTGCTGCAGACTCTTCCTCCCTGCAAGCCGAGCGCTGCCCAGCCCTGACAACCGGATTGGCCAAAAATTCCTGTCCCATTAGATTGTCTCAGATTTGAGAATTGGCAGTTGGTTTCTAAGGACAGAAAGGGACCAAGTCCATCAAGATCTTCTAAAAGTTCACCTTCTACAGCACATGTTCCATGACTCACTCCTCTACTTAAGTGTTTCCTGTTGTGTCTACATGTCTGAAACTTTTATGCCCATGTGAGCAAGTTATAGTTTCAAGGTTCTCCAATGAATGTTTATTGTTACTGTGGCTTAGGGCTTTTCCTAGCGCCAGTTCTTGGATTTGCTGATGTTGCTGTAATTTTTTGTTTAACCCCTTAAGGTCTAAGCCTGTTTTGGACTTAAGGAACAAACCCTAATTTTCAAATCTGACGTGTCACTTTGTCGAGTTGGTAATTTAAGGAAAAACATCAAAAGCCTGTTTCATCATTACATTCTTATTAAGCTCATCAGATAATTTGTTAAACTGCTTTTTCTGCTATACATCCTTATCGAACTATCAGATATCTCTCACACAGCTTTCCTTGAGACAGATGCAGTGTCTGCTAAAAGCAAGAGATTCAAGGCCTTCCTCCTCCCCCCAGATGATACAGAGGAGAGTTTGGGAATGTGTCATATCAGCTAATGCTTCATACGTACATGCAAATTATAACTTGTCTCTTAGCGACCGCCAATTAACCAATCATGTAGTGATAGAATAGTCATGTGATTATAAAGTTCTATTGGAATGTAATTTACTGTGATTAAAGCAGATTCATGTCCCAAATGGAAAGCGTGCATCATATTTCTCGAGCTCCGGCTGTCGACAGCTACAATAATAATATAATTCGGAGGAGGCATTTAATTGGATAAAGGAGTGAAACAAAGATAATTTCCACACCTGATTTTATCATCTTGACAGTGGTGCCGTGCTCTCAAACGCCCGAGGACTATCCGGAGGGAGGCTGATGCCTTACCATCAACTGCACAGTCCTGGAGTGCCCGAATCACTTGGGACCTGATCAACCCCACAGAAACAGGTAAGTTCGCTGATTTTTATAAAATCCGTGACTTATCTGTTTTTCGGACATTCTAGTGAAAGTCTTTTGGTGGTTGTCGCCTCCCTTAGGAAACCTGTGTAAGCGTTCAGGTGTGCCTCCAGGGTGTGCTCTGGTACATGTATGCGTATCATATGCATATACCTTTTAAACGCTACCAATTATTGTCTCTGCTTGTTGCTCTGTAAAGTATACGTGACTGGATAGTGTATTTTCCTTTCAGTATAATATTTCAGTGTAGGCCAGGAGCTGGGCTCCTGATGAGAAAAAAAAAAAAAGAGATATCAGGGATACAGTCCCTAAGAAGCGACCCGGTAGCAACCGAAGCCTGTTATAAGTTATATACAGTTATATACAGATGCAGTTATATACAGATATAATTATAGACAGAAGATCTGGGTTTCTTATAAGCCTGTTATAGACAGATGTTATATACAGATGATTGAGTTACTGATAAGCCTGTCATAGACAGATGATCTGAATTTCTGAAGAGAACTGGTTAAAAAATAGCCAAAGCCTGTTATAGTTATATACACAGATGATCTGCATTTTTGAGAATCCCGAAAACCTGCTGACGAGCAGAAGACATTAATTGGTGTTAGGTATGTTTGGGGCTTAATCTAAACATACGCGTGTGTTAATTTGTTCTGTTTTACTTAGGTAAAAAACTGCATTCAGGGTTAATTTTATATTCAGGTTACATCACTTATCTTTCACACTGAAATTCTGGCAGAGTGTATAATCTTGGCTTCGATTCAAAGCATCTGTTAGGGGGGGTCATAGCTGATAGCTGCGGGCACATTTTCTCCCCTCGGCTCTATGGCGTACTGAAAAATTATAGCGCTCAGTCAAAAGGTGCAGTCGAGTAGTTTGATCGAAGAGAAAAGTAGTAAAAAGCTAACACATGGGAGACAGCACTGCAAAGAAAATTACATTAAAAATAAAAGTAAAAATAAAAAAGGATTTGAAAAATGCATATGTTAAAGGTGAGTGCGCCTTTTTCCAAGATGGGACTTTAAATTTTGGGCTGTACTGTGTCATCAAATTCCATTAACGTGAAAGTTGCGAGATTGTGGGGGGAACGTAAAAACACTAATCACCTTGTATTACCTCAACCCTGCCCCTCCCGGTATTCTTCCCTCAGCTCCGTCCAGAACCTCCCATTATTTCCTGTTCCATTTAAAGAAATCCAAATTCTCTACATCCGGGAAAGGGAAAAACCAAACCCCGCCCTTTCCACTTCTGTGGCCCTATTTTTTGTCAAAGCAATCCAAAGAACCGGGAAATTCGGGTTGAAATTGAACAGGGGGATCTTGCTCACTAGTAACATTCTACTCCCCCCTCTCCTCCCGGCAATTTTCTTGTTTTTGCTAATGTAAACATTGATAGCAACTGTCGGGGGGAAAACTCTTTGCCACACAAATGCAACATCCAACAAACCCCCCAGCCCGCAACCCCTGTTCTTTGCTCACTGCTTCTAGGAACCCTCCCCTCTTAGCCGCTTTCTGACTTTTAATGCTAACGGGGAGGAGGGCCGGGGGGGAGGACAAGTTCCATTAGCTACGGATACCCGGCCCACATTCAATCCAAAAGAAAGGGTCCCCGTATTTTTCCTATTGCTCAGCAAACTGCTGTCTAGGGGAGGCACATTACTCAAACAAAACCCCCTGACTTCCTTTGGGGGTATACTGTAACCTAAGGGTGAATATCTGGGCCTAAAAATGAATCCCAAATACCCAAGTTTGTAGTTTTATTACCTCAATTTGGGACACAAAACCACTTTACCTTCATTGTGGGGACATTGTATTTTTAGGTACTAAAGCAGTTTTAATCCTGCAAAAGGCCTCTGGGGGATGTGGGGCATAGCGGCACAATTTTTGAACATGGGGTAGAAGTACGCAAGCCCGTGAGACTTCATTTCCCTTCTGATGGGTGTTTTTCCTGTGTCCCCTGTATCGTCATCGGCAGGCGATTAAAAATGTGTTCATTTTCCATGTTGTTTGGGCCCCCTATATA
>JAODAL010067345.1:0-17336 GCA_025379985.1 Phyllomedusa bahiana | reverse complement strand
CGGGGAAAAGGGGATAGTGAATAGTGTGTGACTTTTTCTGTGGCTTTTATAGCCTAAAGCCATGTTCACACGGCTTAAAATGGGCCGTATTTCGGTCCGTAATTACGCGCCGAAGTGCGCCAATTATGGGCCGAAAACGGCCCATTCATTACGGTAATTCACAGTTCTCATAGAGAAACTATGGATTACGTCTCCTTCTCGCACCCCGGCGAAGCCGCCGGCGGGAGATAATTGACATGTCACTTTCTAGGGGCGATTACCCGGCCGCTAGCAGTGATTGTCTAGGGGCCCGGCGAAGTGCCGGCCCCCCGCTCACGCCCCCGCTCCCGCCCCCGGCCACACGGCGTAACTGCGGGGCGAAATTACGCCCCGCAGTTAAGCCGTGTGAACCTAGCCTAAGTGTTGTGCCTAAGATGTAGCAGGTATCCATTTGACTGTTGTGGCTGTTAATTCCAGCTTCTCCAGCCCTGTTTGGGTGTAAGAATGAAGTGTTGTTGCTTTTCCCATAGACTTTAATGGTCATCGGAGATGATCGACTATCGACTATCGAAAAACCTTATCGATGGTGGCCGACTATCGACTATCGCCCGATGTCGATAGCCAACGTAATCGCTCAACACTATTCATAATCGAAATTCCAAATTAGCTTATCAGTATATTTTTGTAGTGTTGGATTCATCCAATGCAAACTTGGGAAGAACATACAAATTCCATGCATATGTTGCCCTTGGTCAAATTCAGACACAGTACCCCACACAGGTCACAGTGCTAATCACTGAGCCATCTACTTGTTTCTTATAATGATAATGACTTATTTATGTATTTATCTATTGCCTGTTCTGCTGAAGAGTTCATAAAACGGTGAGTTCTGCTCTAGCTATTACCAGGGTAGAACTGGTTGTATGACTACTAGTACTGTCATCTACTGTTGGTGTGACTGCTACCTCTGTATCCCTATAGCTATGGCTACAACCCTGTTTAGGACAAAGTATATAAATCACAAACCATCCATGTGTTTGCTGTATAGCAAAGTAACAGGAATACCAGTATATGCACTTTTGCCCATGTTCACCAGTTAGGGAGTCACAGTGATCATGTTTGTCCATTGTGAGTGGTCTGAGTACTTGGTATATTTCCTTGTCACTCTCACTATACGTAAGACTTGTGTCAGCATCTGTACATACATAGGTCAGACCCAAATGGAGAGGATTCTTGCCCAGATGGGAGTAGGCTTAGCTTAGATTCTTGAAGGAGACCAATGCCCAAGATGTACCAGAAAATGAGCACCCAAAGGGTCAGCAGGCACGGACAGGTATTACATTTTCTATGCCTGATGATACATAGGTGATGTTTTGCTCATCTCCTGTCTCTTCATCTTATCTCCAAAGATACGATCTCTTGCTCCATAGAAGAGTTAACGTATATACTCAAGTATAAACCCAGTTTTTCAGCACAAAAAATGTGCTGAAAAATCCAACCTCGGCTTATACTCGAGTCACTGTCAGTGCTTAGGCGCTGCGATGGCCCGTGCGCCGGCAGGGACACTTCTGCTACATGCGACTCCTTAGGGAGCGCATATAGCAGAATCCCGAGTACAGCCAACAGCGTCCAGGCACTGCGGTGGCCTGGGCACTGTCGGCGATCTCTTCACTTGTATGCGAATCCTCCGGAGTGCATACAGGAGAAGATACCAATGCGGAACAGAGAGCGAGCTGTCCGGAGTTTCCAGCACAGGCAGTGTGTTTCATCACGCTGCGTGCGCAGCCTGATGACATCACCCTGCCTGTGCCGGGAAGACAAAGCGGAGCAGCAGGGAGCGAGGTAAGTGTTTTGTTTTTTTAAAACCTGCCTAAAAACCGCCTGGGAGACATATCCCTTTGCCTATAACCAGCCTAGGGGGACAAAAAATCCCTGCCTAAAACCACCCTGAGGGAAAATTATAGCTACCTAAAAACCATCCGGGGGGCCCATTTTAGTGCCTATAACCTGCCTAGGGGGACATAAAACCTCCCCTTTAAAACTGCTTATTGCCCACGAGGGGTTTCCCGAAAGGCCCCCCCCGGGCCCCGGCGGGCGCACTCGTGCGGCCCCCGGGGGCCCCCCGGCGGCGACTGGGGGGGTTTCCAGGGGCGGGTCCCGGCTTCCTTCCTGCTGCGTTTCCCGGGCGTCCCCCAACCCCCGGGCCGGCGGTATGCGCACCCCGCGCCTTAGGGCGGGGCAGGCCGGCCCCGGGGGTTTTTAAAAAGGGCCGTCCCATTTTTTTGGGGAAAAAGGCTGGCGGGTTTGCCCCTATTTAACCCCCTTTCCCTTTCCCGGGTCCCTTTGCCGGATCTTTGGGCCCGTATCCCTTTTGGGAAAAAGCGTTTTCCCTCCCTCGTAGCTGTCTTCCGTTTTAACCAAACCCTTTTTAGGGCTCCTTTTTCTCGCCCCACAAACCTTTTGGGCCCCCCTTCCCCTTTACTTTTTGGGCCTTTCCCCAATTGGGCCTTTAGTCTCAGGGATTTTGTACCACGCCTCCCTTTGGGGCTGCCCCCAAACAAGAAAAGTCTGCCATTTGGGGCGACCTGGTGGGTTCCCCGCCGCAGCAAGTCCATCCCGCTTTCGGCGGGCTCTGGTAAAAACCCGGGATTCTACAAAAATTCCCCCCCCTGGTACGGCTTACCCCATCGCTTTGCGGTGGTCCAGGGGAATCCATCCCGGGGAACCCTTTTCCCAGAAAGGGACCCGGGGCCAGGGGACCCCGCCAAGTTATCTTTCCCGGTGAAACCGGATCTCACAGGGATATTTGGCTCAGCGGGTCACAACAACTTCCCGCAACCCAACCCCCAGCGCTGAACCAGTTTCCCCCCATGCGCAGCAGCTTAGCAAAACCAAAGTGCCGCTCCTCCTCCGTGGCGACCCTCCCCCGGCCCCCGGGATTTCCTGGGCTGCGTTTCCCAATTCCCGACAAGTTTAAAGGGGGAAACCCCAAAAAAGTTGGCAGGGGTTTATTACCCGTGTCTATCCCCACATTGGTTAAGGGGCGGGGTCAACCCCCCATTTGAAGTTCAAAGGGGGCCTTCGGGCCCGTCTGTTGCCCGGGAAGGCCAAATTTTGGGGCCACCCCTCTTGGGACGGGGTTACCCCGGTGACGACGGCCCTACAGGCTTTCCTTCAGAGTTCCCAGTGTCTTTGAAGACCCGGCACGGGCATCCTCTCAGAGCCCGCTCTATTTGAATCTTGCCGGGGTGACTCCTGGGTGGGCGACTACGCATTCTTTTTCGGACCCTCCCGTCAGACTGACCTGGAAAAAGGGGCCGGCCTATTTTCCCCCTTTCAAAAAGGGCTTGCCCGGGCAGATTAAGGACCCCCTAGGGTTTAGAGAGATCCCGCCCCCCCCTAACCCAACTAAATCCACTTAGCCACTCGGTTCGTTTTTCCCCCCCCCGTTTCCCGCCCGACGGAAAGGGGGAACTAGCCAGGAAACGTGATGCCCCCCGAACCACGCCGTTTGCCCTCCCTGGCCCCGGTCCCCAAAAACCCCCACAGCTGCCACTTCCCCCAAACCCATGAAAACCCCATGCAGGGGGAAAACCGGGAAAACTTTTCCAAAACAGGAGTTTTTCCCCGTCCCCGGGCAAGAAATTGTGCCTTTACGGGCCACCCCGGATATTTTCCCAAATGGTTTGCCCGTTTTGCCCACAGCGGGGGGAAAAACCCGGGAAACGAGACCTAGGTTAGGTGGGAGAGCGCCCTGGGTGTAAACCCACTTCCTCCCACCCCTTACTTGGGGGGTTGAGGCCCCTCTTTGGTTCCCGGACTCTTTTTTTCCGTGTGCCCCCCTTTTTCTAGACTCTGGACCCGGGCCCGGGAACTTTATTCACCCCCCCCCGGGTTTGGTCCCAGTATCGCCTTCCGGGGGGCCCTGTTGGAAAACCCCCTTGGTCTTACCCACCATAAAGTGGTGAGTTCCTTTGTGAGGCCATTGGGTACTGACCAAGCCATTCCCCCTGGTGGGGGCCTTACAAAAGGGGGAGATCCCCTTTTACGTCCCCCATTCGGTGTCCTCGCAAACCTTTTGGGGTTTTCCCCCGTGGTTTGCAGCTCCATCCCCCGGGCCCCTTCACGGGAAAAACCCCGGGGGAGGTTCTGCGCGGGGGTTCCGACTGCCAAAGTGGGGGTGGTCTCTCAGTTCCGGGGCCAAAGTTGGGCCAACCCAACCTAAAACCAGTCTTACAGGTTCTCCCAAAGGTCTTCCCCTAAATTTCCGGGGAAAACCGGGGAGGGTTTTTTCGGAAAAAAAGGTTTGGAATTTCCCCTTCCTCCTAAATCCCCCCTATGATGTCCCTTTGGGAACCTCCTTCCGGGGGCCCAGTTCCCCCGGGGTTTAAGTTTACCCGTTGTTTTAGACCAGGGGACTAAAGGCCATTTTGGGACTACCCCCGTGAGAACCTGCAAAAGGGTTTTATAACGAAAGCCCCTATCCCCCGCTGGAGTTTGGTTTTTTTTCTTCGTAAAAAAGAAGAAGGTTTGGTTTTCCTCTCCGTCCATGCATCGACTCCCCGGGGCCCTGAACCAGTTACCGTGAAAAACCGGACCCGGGTTGCCACAAATTTACAGAAACCATTGACCTCACAGGGGGCCCAATTTTTTTTCCCCAAATTGGACCTCGGGGGGGCATAAAACCCCTCTTCGGGACCCGTGGGGGAAAGATGAGGGAAGACGGCGTTTAATACCCGGGGTTTTGGGTCACTTTGGTTTTTAGAAATTGAAATTGGGTTTGTGCAAAGCTCCCTTTGGTTTTTTTGGGGGAAAGTTCTTTAAAATTACATCTTCGGGCCCTGCTCTACACGTGTGTCTTGTTTATTGGACAACATTTTGGGTTTTTCCCCCCTGCCTCCGGCCCCAATTATCACGGGGTGGCCTAGCCCTCAACGCCTTCCAAAACCCCGGGAAACCCCAAAATTTAAAGAGAAATGCGTGTTCCATCAACCCAGTCTGCCTTTCCTCGGTTAATCGTCTCGACCGGGCCCTGCAAAGGGAAACCCCTAAGCTGTCTCCCTTCCCTGTAAGGGCCCCGGGCCCTGTTGGACTTCGACCAAAACAACTTTTTTTTGGGGCTTTGCCAATTTTCTATCGGCTTTTTTAAAATTCCCACTTCTCTACACGGGTTGTCCCAAATTGGGGGTTTCCCCAGGAAGAAGGCAAAACCCCCAAAAATTTTGGCCCCCAGCGGCCAAAATAGCCTTCTCGGATTTGAAGTTGCCTTTCTTCCGCCCCTTTAATTTTTTTCACCCCTGACCCTGACAAGCCTTTCTTCTGGGTGGATCCCTTTTGGGTTTTGGGGGCCCCGGAGCTGCCCTTTACTCCCCAAAAAGGGCCCCAAAGGGAAAAACCATCACCTCCCAGGTTTTTTCTCCAAGCCCTTTTCTGGGTCGGTGAGGGGAATTTATGCTTTTGGGGGGGCCCGAAAATTATGGGCATCAAGTCCCTGGAGAATGGCGGCATCCCCTAGGGGACCCCTTCGTCACCCTTTTGGGGTATATAGGGACCACAAAAACCTTAGTTTTCTCCAGTCGGCCCAGCGCCCCCAATCCCCGGAAGCCCCGGGGTCTTTTTTTTTTTCCCAAGATTTAATTTCCGGGATCCTTTTTCCCGCCCCCCGAAAGGAACATCAGGGGGATGCTCTCCCCGGGGCATCTGACATCACTGGAAGGACCCGCAGCCCCAACACATTATACCCCCGGGAACCCCTTTGACCCCAAGCAGCCCCTGTCCCCTTCGGCGGGATACCCCCGGGCAAAAACCTACGTTCGGCCGTCGTGAAGGAGAATACTAAAATTTGGGGACATTGCTTTTTGATGGCAGGTCATCCGGGGGCCCCCGAAAAATCGTTCCAATTGATCTCTCGGTTTTACTGGTGGCCGGGGCTGGCAAAAAGATTTTAAAGGGCTTCTGTGGACGCCTGTGCTACTTGTGCCCGGAAAAGGGTTTACCCCCCCAAAAGCCTTTCCCGGGCTGCTGCCCCCCTTGCCTACCCCCGTAATCCTTTGGCCCCATGTGGCGTTTGGGATTTCATCCCCGCCCTTTTCCAAATCCTTTTGGGGTAAAAAACCGTGTTTCTGGGGTATTACGGGGGGGGTTTTCAAAGGGATGCGAAACCTTCCCCCCCTTCCCCGGGTTACCGTCCCCCCCAGGGTCTTGCCCCCCTTTTTATTTTTATTCAGTTTTTCCGTGCACGGTTGCCCCCCCAGCACACCCTTTTTAATTGATCATGGGTTTCGGGGGGTTGGGTTGTCCCAATTTTTGGGCGCGCACTCGGGCTCCCGACTGCAGGTGAAGTTTAACTTTCTTCGTTACCATCCGAATTAAGGCCCAGATAAAAGGGGGTTTCAATCAGATTCGGGGCAGCTACTTACGTCATTTTTTTTTCTGCTCCCCAGGTTTGGGGGGGCCCAACCCCCTACCCAGGGGCCGGTTTTTTCCCAAAAACTCTTGGGGACTCAGGGCGTTTTCCTTAAATTTTTTGTATAGGGGCCGGTCCCCCCCCCCCCCTTCCTCTCCCTCTGCCCCCCCCTCCTCCGGGGTTCCCCTTTCTGTAGATGCCTTGGTCCAGGGACTATCGGCATTTGGGACCCAGACTCGGAAAGCCCCTGCAGCTTTCAGCTGCCTTTAAAAAGGGCCCCTTCAGGGCCCGGGAAAGAGGGGGCCCCGGGCTAACCTTGCCCCTTTTGGGAGAAAAGGGAAATTTGGCTGTCCCCCAAATAGTCGGGTTTTGAAAACCCCCAGCTCCCAAGCGGGGTTTCCGCGTTTCCCCTTGGGCCCTTTGAAATCCTGGGGCCGTTTTAATCCAGTAGGTATAAGCTCCGACCCCCACCCCCATGGGGACCCAAATTTTTTTAAATGTATCCCTCCGGGAAGCCCGTCGTGTTGAAACCGCTTTCCAAAAAAGTTCCCCCCCCCCCTTTTCCCTGGGACTTTTAGCCCAAACATATTGCGGCCCAAAAGGGGAATTTTGGTAGGAAGTCGGTTTAGGGGTAAAGGCCCAATTTCCCTGGTTAAATTGGGGGGGATTCGGCCCCGGAGGAAAAATAATGGGGGGCCTGGGGAAAACATCCGGGCCCGCGGCCCTTGTGTTGGGGTTTTCCCCGAACAGAAAGGGGAGGAGTCCGGGGGGGGAGTAACTGTAATTGGCCCCCGAAAGCCCCTGTCCGGGCTGGGGGCCCAAAACTCTTTTGCCCCGCCCGTGGGGGCCCCCCGGCCCAAACTCCCTGGTTCCACGGGTCTGGCCCGGGCAAACCCCCTTTACCTGATGTTTCTTTCCCGCCCTCCGTCCCTGGCCGGCCCGGGTTTTTGGCGCTTGCCCGCGCCTTAGGCGTGCGGGGGGGGGGGGGGGGGGGGGGGTTTTTTTTTTTTTTTTTTTTTTTTTTTTTTTTTTTTTTTTTTTTCCCCCGGGTGGGGGATTTTTTAAAAGGGGGGGAAAAAAAAAAAACCGGCCCCTCCTTTTAAAATTTTGGTAAAGGCTGGCGGGTGCCCCTATTTAACCCCCTTTCCCTTTTGGGGTCCCCTTTCCCGGATCTTTAGTCCGAACTCCCCTTTAGAGAAAGCTTTCCTTCTGCCTCGAAAGTGTTCTTCCTTTGTACCAAACCCCTTTACGTTTCCTGTTTCCGCCACAAACCCTTTTGCCGCCTCCCCTGACCCTTCCCTGTCCCCGATTTCGCTTTTACGTTAAAGATTTTGTACCACGAAAGGGGCTTTGCTGCCACCGCAAGCAAGTCACGCCGGGTTGGGGGGGCCCGGAATTCTCCCCCGCAGAACCCATCCCCTTTGCGGCGGGGCTCTGGTAAAAACCGGGTTTTCTACTTAGATTCCCCCCCCTGGTACGGCTTCACCATCGCATGGGGGCCCAGCGGACCCAAACCACATCCTTTACAACATATGGTCATTTTACCCCTTTTTTGGTCTATGAGGGACATTAAATGCCTATACCTGCCTATTTTGGTCTAGGGGGGAATTTAAAAAGCTTATACCTCCCCTATATTTTCCCTATGGGGGACATTAAACTGCCTATTTAATTTTATTGGTATCCTTTTTTATTTTTAAAGATTTCCCAGTACCATTTGCATTTTCCCCACCAAGGCTTATATCAGTCAATAAGTTTTTCCCCTTTTTTTTTTGTGGAAAAATTTTTTTCCTCGGCTTATACTCGGGCCCGGCTTAAATTTGATTTTAAATAGGGTTTAAAAAAAAGCACACCCAACATAATCTTTTTTTAAACCCTTTTTTTGGCGCTTCACCCTTAAAACCCAGTTTTCCCTTACTCCGCATTTTTAAACCCCAACCCTTATACTTTAAAGAAAATTTCACAAAAACCCAAAATTTTAAAAAATTTTCCCAGCCCGGGGGTTTTCTAAATAAAATAAAAGGGCCTTTAACAAAAAGGGACATTTTAAATGAAAATTTTTTTCTAAAAAAATATTGGTAAAAAAAAGTTTTTACAGTAGTCTGAAAAAGGGAAAAAAAATAGATTTTTAACCCCTCTTGCAAGCGGGGCCCTCAAACCTCGTGTTCATCTGTAAGTATTTTTTTTAATGTGAAAAATTTTCTGTATTAAAAACCCCAAAACCCTTAAAGTGCTGTGGTTTAGGGTTGGCCAAAAAATAAAAATAAAGATTTAACCCTTTATTACCCTGAAGTAAAGAGGGGCAATGATTGAAAATCCCCCCCCACTTGTTTGGCCCTGAAAAAGGAAAAAAACAAATTTAAATATTAAATAAAAAATCTGCTTCACTTAACTGAAGGAAATTTTTGTCCCTGGGGGGACGAAAAAGCATGGCTTTTATTTTTGTAATCTTTTTTAAAAGATGAGGTTTTCCTTCCCCAAAAAGAATAGGGAACTTCCTTTTATTTTTTAATTTTGGCAAAATAACTTTTTGTAAAAAAAAACCCACAGCCTGAGGAGACGAGTAAGGGGAAAAAAACAATTTAAAATTCCGGGGAAAAACAGGGGGGAAGAAAACCCCTTTAAAGGGAAACCCCTAAATCCTGCAGGGGTTTAAAAGGGAAAAAACCCCACCCTAAAAAAGGCAAAAATAAATATAGGGTTTCTTTAAATTCCCCTTTCACTTTGGGCGGGGTTTAAGGGGAAGTGGGATTTTAATTGGGGGAAAATGCTACACTCAATAGGGGGCTACTGAAAGAGTCCTAGATCGAGTGCCCAAAATTTTGGGGGAAAAAATTTTATGAAGCACTAAAAGAATCCACAAAAAAGTTTGTGAGGGAGCCTTTAGGGGGCAGGTCCATAAAAGGGCCCGATTTTTGCTGAAATTTTTGAAAACAAAAGTCCATTTCCAAAATGTGAATGGGGTTTATAGATATTTTTTCTGCAATCTAATTCAGAGGAATGGGCCCTCCCCGCAACATTTTATGACAAATTTTCTTTTAAATTTTGAATTGATTTTTCAAAGAAAACCGGGACATTTGGTTTTTTTTCCTGCCCTTTCCCCCCTGAAAAGCAGGAAATGATAGAAGGAGAGAAATTTAGGCCCTGATGTATTTTTTTTTGGGGGGGGGGGGTTTTGGTTTTTGATTTGAATGGGGGGGGAAATGGGGTGAGATTTTTTTAAAAGCAAAAAAAAAGGGCGGGGCAGGGGTTTTAAATCGGGGGGGGGGGGGTTTCCCTTTGCCCCCCTCTTTTTAAATAAACCCCAAATATTCTTTAAAAAACTATTTGCCTTCAGCACTACTTTTTTACAAACCCAAATATTAAAAATAATAACCAACGAGATTAAAAAAAATAATTATTCCATAAAAATTTAAATATGCTATAATTTTCTTTTTTTTTAAATAATTTTTCCCAAAATCCCCAATAAAGTAAAATCACAGTTCGGGTTATCCCCAAGGAAGATGAACACATAAAAAAAGATAGTTTCTTCTTATATAATAGTGAAAAACACTGCCTTATTTCTATCGTTTAAGAAAAATAATTTACTGCTTATTTGTTTTTAGTTTTCATTTGAAACAAATTTACAGAACACAGCACCATAAAAAATACATCACTTTATAATAGATTCATTTTACAGTATATTTACGGAAATTTAAATTATATTAAATTTAGTTCCTCAATCACCCCGGGTTTTTCAAGAAAAGGATGTAAGATTTTTTTCAAATGGGGGGGTTTTTCCAAATAAAGACATGCGCATAACCCTTTTAAAAGGTTCTTGGGCTGGCCCCCTAAAGGGGGCGCCGAGGGAGACATGCGCAGTGAAGGTCCTGCCGTCTTAATAGTCCATACAAAGAAAAGTGCATAAGTTAATTTAATGCCTATCATCTAAATTTCAGGGGCCCGTTTATAAAGCTATAAAACATGTTTGCTCCCCAGTAACATTTCATTATCTGACAATCGAGATCAGTTGTACATAAATAAGAATACAAATTGATGTTTAGACATAACAACATGATGTCACTTCCTGTTTTTCTAATTAGATATCCTTATTGTTTATTCTAATTCGTATATACTGGATGCACTGTTATTATTTCACATACAGCTATATTGTAACTTTGTTTTCAAACTTTGAGATGGCCTAACTACACTTTCAGGTGCCGATAATGAGGCGGCGCGTACTGCCAAAAACTAGAAATGCCAGCGATGTTCAATCAGTTTACTAGTGCCTGACAAAGCCTGCCATGAGCGCAAGCGAAACGCGTAGCCATAGCCCTTACTTTTAATGATGCCTATAGCACTGTTTTAATAGTAGTTTTGCTTAATAAATATTTTACTTTACAGTTATTAGCAAACCGACTATTTTATCTTATGTGAATATAATCTAAAACAAAATGCATATATTATAGTTCTCTCTTCCCTAGCATTGGAAGCTACAGTGCCACTTTGAGCCACATATTTCTATCCTTTTCGATATTTAACCCTTCTCTGCTCTATCATAAAACCCTATATATCACAGAGCTCAGCTTCACTCCTCTATCATATATATATAGATATATATATATATATATATAGATAGTATATATAAACCCTATATATCAAAATAGCTCAGTTTCTCTCCCACTGTCATATAACCCTATATATCAACATAGTCAGCTTCTCTCCTCTACATTAACCCTATATATCACAGAGCGTTCAGCTCCTCTCCAGTATCATATAACCATATATATCACAGACTCAGCTTCTGTTCCTCTATCTAGTAACCCTATAATCACAGAAGCTCAGCTCCGCTCACTCTATCATTATAACCCTATATAATCACAGAGCCTCAGCTTCTCTCTCATCATAAACCCTATATATTCACAGACCTCAGCTTCTCATCCTTCTACTCATATAACCTATATATCACAGTGCTCAGCTTCTCTCCACATCATATAACCCTATATATCACAGAGCTCAGCTCCTCTCCTATCATAACAACCCTATATATTACAGACTCACCTTCTCTCCTCTATCAATATAACCCTATCTATCGCAGATGCTCACTTCTCTCCTCTATCATATTAACCCTATATTATCACAGAGCTCTCTCTTTCATCTCTAAAGCTGTTTCTCTTTCTTTTGTCTTGCCCAGCCAAAAGCTACTCTCCCTCTATCATATAACCCTTAGAATCTACAGAGCACAGCTCCTCTCCCTTTACTCATATACCTATAAAAACTCACAGAGCTCAGCTTCTCTTCCTAGCATATTACCCTATATGTCACAGAGCTCAGCTTCTCTCCATTCTATCATATAACAGTATATATCACAGAGCTCAAGCTTCCTCTCACACTATATATATCCCTATATATCACAGACCTCAGCTCCTCTCACACTATAAGATAACCCTTTATTCAACAGAGTTACTTCTCTCCTCTACTCATATAACCCTTTTATAACACAGAGCTCATCTCCTCTCCACTATCATATAACCCTGATATACCACAGAGCTCAGCTTCTCTCCTATCTATAACCCGCATATCACAGAGCTCAGCTTCTTCTCCTCTAACATAGAACCCTTAGTATATCACCGAGCTCAGACTCTCCCCTCTCCTCTATCATATAACCTATATTTGATAGGCGGTAGAGTGGCGTCAAATTCCTCTTCTTTTCACCTCAGAACAAAGTAAGGAAAAGAGGGAGACAAAAAAATAGGCGCCCAGAATCGTGTAGTATCGTCAGATGTTTTCACAATTAAACAAATCTTTCAATACCAATGCTCACCTTCAAGAGTGTGTACGCTATATGGTACAACTCATATAACAATATATAAACTTAGTAGCCTCATTCCGCTGCTGTACCGTTCTTCGACTCAACTCCTATCCCCACTCATGGGCAGGAGGAGAAATAATATAAAACAAAAATTGCTTCCTATAGGAGTGCAGCAACAAAGTGAGATGCCATTCAAGCGCTTGAAATGGCATCTCCACTTTGTTGCTGCCTATGAGCAATTTTGTTTTAATATAACCCTATATATCACAGAGCCTCAGCTTCTCTCTTCTATCATATAACCCTATATATCACAGAGCACAGATTATTTCCCTATCATATAACCATATATACTCAAAGAGCTCACTTTTTCTCCTACCATCATAAAACCCCAATCTATCACAGAGCTTAGCTTCTCTCCTCAATCATATAACCATAAAATCCAGACCTCAGATTCTCCCCCTTCTAATCATATAACCCTATATATCCCGTGTCAGCTTCTCTCCTCTATCTTTACACCCTATATATCACAGACTCACTCCTCTCCTTTATCATATAACCCTATATATCACAGAGCTCAGCTTCTCTCCCTCTATCAAGTAACCCTATATATCACAGAACTCAGCTCCACCCACTATCATATAACCCTATATATCACGAGAGCTCAGCTTCTCATCCTCTATCATATAAACCTATATACACAGAGCCTCAGCTTCTCTCCCTCCCTATCATATAACCCTAAATAACACAGAGCTCAGCTTTTCTCCTTCCATCATCTAACCCTATATATCAAAAGAGCTAAGCTTCTCTCCTATATCAATAACCTTAAAATCAACAGACACAGATTCTCCCCCTTGCTATCATATAACCCTATAATCACAGTGCGCAGCTCTCTCCTCTACTTATAACCCTATATATCACAGAGCTCAGCTCCTCACTCCTTATCTTATAACCCTATATATCACAGAGCTCCAGCTTCTCTCCCTCATCATGTAACCCTATATCATCACAGAACTCCAGCCTCCCTCTCCACTATCATATAACCCTATATATCACAGAGCTCAGCTCCTCTCCTCAATCATATAACCCTATATACACAGAGCTCAGCTTCTCCTCCCTCTAATCATATAACCCTATATAGCAACAGAGCTCAGCTTCTCTCCCTCTATCATATAAACCCTATATAACACAGAGCTCAGCTTCTCTCTCTCCCTCTATCATATAACCCTATATATCACTATAGAGCTCCAGCTTTCTTCTCTATCCATATAACCCTATATATCACAGAGCTCAGCTTCTCTCCCTCTAATCATAAAACCCTATTCTATAACATACATCAGCTTCTCTCTATCATATCACCCTTATATATCCACAGACTCAGATTCTTTCTCTATCATAATAACCTTATAAATCACAGATCTAAGCTTCTCTCCTCTAACATATAACCCAAGATATCACAGAGCCTCGCACCTCTCCTGTATCATATAACACTAAATATCCACACTCGAGAGCTCAGCTTCTCTTCTCTATCATATTACCCTATATAGCACCGAGCACAGCTTTCCTCCTCTATCATATACCCTATATATCACAGAGCTCCCTTCTCTCCTCTAACTTATAACCCTATATATCACAGAGCTCGGCACCTCTCCTTTATCATATAACCCTATATACTCATCAGAGCTCAGCTTCACTCCTCTATCATATAACCTATATATCGAGAGAGCTCAGCATCTCCTCCTCTATCATATAACCCTATATATCACAGAGCTCAGCTCCCTCTCCTTTATCATATAACCCAATATCGCAGAGCTCAGCTTCTCTATCCTCTATCATATAAACCCTATATATCACAGAGCTCAGCTTCTTCTCCCGCTTATCATATATTCCCTAATAGCACAGAGCTCAGCTCCTCCTTCCTCTATCTATAACCCTTTATATCACAGACACACTTCTCTCCTTCTATCAATATAACCCTATATATCACAGAGCTCCAGATTATTTCCTCTATACATATAACCTTATATATCACAGAGCTCACTTTTCTCCTGCCATCATATAACCCAATATATCACAGAGCTAGCTCTCGTCCTCTATCATATAACCTTATAAATCACAGACCTCAGAATCTCCCCTTTCTATCATATAACTATATATCACAGTGCTCAGCTTCTCTCCTCTATCTTATATAACCCTATTTATCACAGAGCTCCGCTCCTCTCCTTTATCATATAACCCTAAATATCACAGAGCTCAGCTTCCTCTCACTCTATCATGTAACCCTATATATCACAGAACTCCCAGCACCGTCTCCACTATCATATAACCCTATAGATCACCAGAGCTCACCTTCTCACCTCTATCATATAAACCCTATATATCACAGAAGCTCAGCTTCTCTCCTCTATCATATAACCCTATATATCACAGAGCTCAGCTTCTCACCCCTCTATCATATAACCCTATATATCACAGAGCTCAGCTTCTCTCCCTCTATCATATAAACCCTATATATCACAGAGCTCAGCTCTCTCTATCATAACCCCTATATATCACAGAAGCTCAGCTTCTCTCCTCTATCATATAACCCCTATGAAACACAGAGCTCCAGCTTCTCGCTATCATAATAACCCATAGATCACAGAGCTCAGATTCTTTCCTCTATCATATAACCTTATAAAATCACAATGCTAAGCTCTCTCCTCTATCATATAACCCTAAAAATCACATGAGCTCAGCTCCTCTCCTGTATCCATAGAACCCTATATAACACAGAGCTCGCTTCTCTCTCTATCAATATTAACCCTAAATAGCAAGAGCACAGCTTCTTCTCCTCTAGACATATAACCCAATATATCACAGAGCTCACTTCTCTCCTTCTATCTAATAACCCTATATATCACAGAGAGCTCAGCTCCTCTCCTTTATCATAAACCCTATATATCACGAGAGTCAGCTCCTCCTCTATCATATAATAAACCCTATATATCGTAGAGCTCAGCTTCTCTCCTCTATCAATATAACCCAATATATCACAGAGCTCTCTCCTCTCCTTTATCATATAACCCTATATATCCGCAGAGCTCAGCTTCTCTCCTCTATCATATAACCCAATATATCACAGAGCTCAGCTTCTCTCCACCCTATCATATATCCCTAAATAGCACAGAGCCTCAGCTCCTCTCCCTCTATCATATAACCCATTATATCACATAGCTCAGCTTTCTCTCCCTCTATCATATAACCCTATATAGCACAGAGCTCAGCTCCTCTCCTTCTATCATATAACCCTATATATCACAGAGCTCAGCTTCTCTCCTCTATCATATAACCCTATATATCACAGAGCTCAGCTTCTCTCCCTCTATCCTATAACTCTATATATCACAGAGCTCATCTTCTCTGTCCTCTATCATATAACCTTACATATCATAGAGCTAAGCTTCTCTCCTCTATCATAAAGGACAGCATAAAACACCTAATAGGTTCCTTTCAAGTATGTTCATGTTATTTTGTTAGTGTTATAGCTATGTCATTGTTTAGATCAGTATCTGCGTCTTGCTGATCATCAGGTCTAAACCACGTAACCTATTTTTAATTAACTGTTTGGTTGACTTCATTCTATTTTGCGATTTGCTGAGTAGTGAGTGAGTAAACTAATATTGTTTTTCTGTGACAGACACTTTGCAGATCTCCTGGGTTTAGGGCCATCCATCAACAAGCAATTACTCATTCTTTCAGCAGAATCAGTTGTTAACCCTTTGTGATCTACAACCGTGTACCATATCTTATGCTATAGAAAGTGGATCCTCTTGGTACCTTCACACTAACTGGAATTGCTACAAATTTGCGGATTTGAGCATAAAAAGGGACATTTCAGTAATGAGAAAAGGTTAAACGAATTAAACCTATTTAGTCTTGAGAAGAGATGTCTAAAATGAGATATGATTAATTTGTTTAGGCATATAAATGGCAACTACAAAAAAAGTATGGAAAAAAGCGTTAAGTAAAACCCCTCAAAAGAAAATGGAACACCATCTTTAAGAAAAAAAAGGTTAAATTTCCCCAAAAGGGTGCGTCAATAGGAGGGTGTTGATCCTCTGGGTCACGGCGAGAGCTGACACAGACCACACTAAGCATTCACCAGGGGGATACTTGTCACTACCTTTGACGTGGCCGCTCATGGTGACAGCCAAGGTGGCAAAGGTAGCACAAGCTATAGGCAGGAACACCAACAACTGGTAGTAAATGCAAGGAATGAAGTTCCTCAACTAGAGGAAGGTGGTCAGCCATTGGGTAGGTAAGTATGTGCTGGCCCTTTAAATCTTAAAGAGCTTGTGTGTGCCCCTTAGGGAGGGGGCATATGCACGCTGATCACAGGCATCAGACAGGAGCAAAGCAGGAGTGAGGAGAGGTGAGTAACTGCCAGCAGGGCGTTCACAACAGAGAAAGCTAAGGGTATATTCACACAGTGTAATTTTGGGCCCGCAATTATGGTAAAATCATAGCACTCATTTTACTGTGTTTAGATAAATGGGGTCTGGGTAGGAGCGCTGTGGGAAGTACGTGCTGTAAAGTCACCCTACCACGCGTGTGCCTGTGGTACAGAATGGGGACCGCAGCGCACATTGTAAGTACCCCCCTTTTTCCCCCTTTAAATCATCTTTTCCCCCCCCCCATTTTTGCGTGTCCCGGGGGAGATGTTGTGCATTTACCCAAGGGGCTTTTTTTGATTTGGGGGGCCCCCAACAGGAATTCCAGGAGCAATCAGCAGGGGGAGAGGTGTGCTGGGATGTTGATCAGCACTGGTGAGAGAGGAAAAATTGCGACTTCACCGTTTTCGCGAGTTGCCTTTGATGTAGCTTATTGGCCCGAGGTTCAAAGGACAATGAAAAATCGAGGTTGGGGTGCGGGAAAAATTCATTTCTTGCTTCCACTGAACCTCCGCAAATTTAGTGAAGAAATAGGAGGACTTGCAAACGGAGTCACGGGGTGGGGGAGAAGCGGTTCGTGATGGATATGAGAGATCCTTAATGAATAAAATGGGGCCCCAGCGAGTGACCTCCCCCGTTCTCCAATCCAATACTGGTGTGTGCAGCTGCAACCATGGAAGGCCCAGAAAAACTGCACATGTGGAGTGTGGGAAAATGTAGAACGTAATTCTCT
>JAODAL010067344.1:0-17337 GCA_025379985.1 Phyllomedusa bahiana | reverse complement strand
AGAGATCTCTCCCAAGATTTATTTATACACAGGGCTGTATCTAGAACAAGGGGGCATCCTTTACATCTTGAGGAACGAAAGTTTCTACATAAACATAGAAAGGGATTCTTTACTGTAAGAGCAGTGAGACTGTGGAATTCTCTGCCAGAGGGACTTGTCATGGTGAATTCAATAACCGAGTTCAAAAAGGGTTTGGATGCATTTCTGGAGCGTAATAATATAACAAGTTACAGTGACTAGGATTCAGGAGAGGGGTCATTGATCCAAGGATTTTTCTGATTGCCAGATTGGAGTCAGGAAGGAATTTTTCCCTAAAATGAGGACAATTGGCTTCTACCTCATTGGGGGTTTTTGCCTTCCTCTGGATCAACACCTTAGCACAACAGGCTGAACTAGATGGACGACTTGTCTTTTTTTAGCCTTACAAACTATGAAACTATGAATACAAGACACCCTGAGGTGTAACTTGAAGCTTCTGTGCCCCACTGCAAAAGTGAATTTGGGCCCCCCAGTTACCAAGTGTTATTTATAATACTGGTGTCTTCCTGTATGGCAGGGGGGGGTTTGGGCCCCCTCAGGCTGCAGGGCCCGGTAGCAACTGCTACCTCTGCACCCCCCTAGAGCTACGCCTCTGAAGACACCATAACAATGACAGTGGAGTGCAAACTTTTTGTAACTGCTACACACCCATAGAAGTGACAGGGAACTACAGTAGGAACTTGACTATTTAGAGCAGCAGCATATGGAGGTAAAGACTATAACTATAAGGGAAGCAGTGGAGACAATGGCACCTTCCTTACTTTAAAAGGACCTGTGATATCTTCTGACGTGTCTGTTATAGTAAATACTTATGTACTCAATAAAGTACTAATTATGCAGCAACTTCTCCTGTATCTCTTTGTTGTGCTGTTCCTCTGTTATTCCTCCTAGAAATCTATCACTGAATCAGCCAACTGGGTGTTACCATTCCAGTTCTCAAAGAGGTGTGTCCCTGCACACACTGACTCTGTCAGCACTGAACTGGACCATATCAGACTGTGCGGGGACACAACACCAGTTAGTAACACAGGAAACCACATCACATAGAGATCTATGGAAAGATGCTTCAGAATTGTTAGGTCATGGGGAACACTGGTGTTGTATCACTAAAACAGACAACCACAGGTCAACAGTACTATATAAGCAACATGGTAGTTGGGGGCCTCATTGCAGATTTTGCATGAGGGCCCGAGATCATGTTATGCCTCTGCATGGGTGGGACAATCACATTCAAGTTTGATTGTGTCATCAATATATCTGTATCTTGATAAAAAGATATTAGTATATTTTTATGGCCCATAGGCACCTCGTATACCGCCATATGGTGCCTCTGTTGCTTCTCAGGCACAATACACCTATAAAACTGAATGTAATGGAAAGGCTCATGCTCCGTTTATTCACTATGGAACACAAACCTCTTCTGTATATCAGGACAAGAACCCAGAAGTAAGGCAGAGCTCATCCCGGGGAGCTCAAGAGCGGCACTGGGAGGTAAGTGTCATGAGTGGCTCCGCAGCCCACATGTCGGACTCCCGCTGCCTGCCCGGTGCTGAGGACCTGTGGCGCTGTGGTCCGCATATCGGGTTTCGGGCGCACTCGTTCCTCTAGTACCCTGCCGCACTCCTGCTTCCTCGTGTCCCTTTGCCAGCCGGAGCGCGCGTACTTGACCCCTAGGGTGCGTGTGCATCGGCTCTCTGAGATTTAAAGGGCCAGCGTGTCGGTAATTGACTGATTGATGCCCGCTGACCTTATATAATTGGGAAACTCCCAGTACTTCCCCGCCGGATCTATAGTGCCCTGTGCCATAGAGAAAGCGTTCCAGAGTGTGTTCCTGTCTTGCCGTGTTTCTAACCTGTCGCTACGTTTCCTGACTATGAACCTTTGCCGCCTGCCCTGACCTTCCTACCTGTCCCCGACTATGAGTTTGTCACGATTCAGTAACTCGCTGCACCTTGGCTGCCATCGAAAGCCAGTCGTGTCAGGGGTAGTGACCTGGTAGGCTCCCGCCACAGCAAGCCCATGCTGCCTTGTGGCGGGCTCTGGTGAACATCAGGACCTACATAGACTCCTCTCCCTGGTGTAGCTTATACCATCGCTTGTGGTGGCCAGTGGATCTACTACTCCAGCTGTTACAGTAAGGCCTCGTTCATACGGCTTATTTTGGGACTGATTTCAGCCGTATTGAGTGCCGTATTTGTGCTCCAATACAGCTGAAATCAGTCCCATTACGGTAATCCACAGTTCTCATAGAGAACTATGGATTCCGTCTTCTATTCAGCGCTCGGCGAATCCGCCGGGCGGGGAGAAAGTGACATGCACATTATTTACGCCGTGTACGTGCCTTGGACAATGAATGTCTATGGGGCCGGCGAGCTGCCGGCCCCCCGCCCCCGCTCCACGGCAGCCGGCGTAATTGCGGGGCGAAATCCGTCCCCGCAATTACGTCGGCTTTAAGCCGTGTGAACTTAGCCTAAGTATTACTTTTTTTTCTATTTTTCCCCATTTAATTACATTATTGCCCCATGGAAGTGAATGGGCACCATATTCATGACCCATGTAATCCACGTCCCAAATACCACCAGGTCCAGGAATCTTTCCATAGTAAATGATGCCAAGAAAAATAAAAAAAACTAGGTAAGTAAAAAGAACTGTCTCGGGGGCAAAAAAATTGGCAATGTCAATGAGCCATTCCCTTAAAGCTACATAGGACTGGTGAAGATTATTATTACTGGCTGTATTAATAGTGACTGGTAAATTGTATGTGGAAATCTCTGCTAAGGGAAAGTGATTTAGTAAGAGCTGCCTTGTTTCCTGTGGTATAGTTTGCTGTTTGCGGAGGAGGGAGCAGTGCCCGTATACACGGTGAAAGCAATTCATCTGTAATCTCTTTTCTCTTTCCCTGTTGGAGTTCTATTCATATTCTAATCACAGATTTTCCTTCCTTAAAAAAAAAAAAAAAAAAAAAAAAAACAACAGCCACTTTATCATTGCCCGAAAGCACTTTCTTTTCACTTTTAACATCTAATTCCAACTCCTAAAACTTTGCTACCCTCAAACCTAGATTATCACCTTCCACAAAGACCCCGAGAGATCAAGGACCAGAAATCTAAGCACTTTGCACAAGTTGTTTCGATGCAACTTTTTGCATTTTATTTTTCGCTTTTATTTCTGACTTTGCAGTTTGTCCACCTAATGTTCGACACACGAGGGGCAGATATTCAGCAACATGTGTGAATTATTAAATTTTTCAGTATATTTATGTCTTAATAACGGCAGAGCAAGTATCCGGCGATAGTTTTTTTTTTGCATCGTACAATTGAGTGTTGATTTGTGTAGAGCAAACATCAGTTTATGTAAGGAAGAGAGGACAAGCCCGTGAAAGTATAAGTAATAAAAAAAGAGGTTTTATAATAGAAAGGGGGGTTGAAGTGCTGGGATTGCGTAGATTTAAGCCCCCCTTTATAGAGGAAAGTCTTTATTATTCAAAACAGCACCACAATGGGCTTCACAGAGAGCCTTGCCACATCCCCATCTGACTACCAGCCATTCATCAGGCAGCCTGGCCTATCAATGACATGTCTCCCATCAGGGCTCTTATAAAATGATGCTTTTTCCCATGCAACATCAGCAAACATTGTGACTGGTCTGTCTCTGCCCTGCTGGATTTACCAAGTGTCCATTTTCACTCCTTGCTCCCTTCACTGAAATAGGGGGTCTCACATCCCCTAGGATTTTGGTCTTCTGTTCTGCCCATGGGAAGATCATGCATTGTGGGTTATTGGAGGAACCAGACATGGATTCCACAGGTTAGTTCAAGTTTTTGGCTTAAGCAACTAGATTCATTAACCACTTCACTCCCCCCATCCCCTAATTCTTTCCTGGGGAACTTCTTACATTTCTTTTTGAATTATAAAACCTGACTAAACAGTATATATAAATATATGTATGAAACGCAAGAACTGAATAATCGGCTCATATTGGCCAATGGGTTTTATTACATTTTTTAAAATCTTTTTTTACTTATCTTATATTTTTTGGTGCAGTCACCACTTACAAATCTCTCAATCTCCTATGAGAAAGGCTAGTATACTGTGCATTCATTTCTAAAGTAATGGCTGTACATTTTTTGGATCTTTGTATAGATTCATGAAAAAATGTCAACTTTTCTCTTTTTATGTTTTTGAGATTTTTCTTCTTTTAGGTGTTTTTTAGTAGTAACTTCTATAGCTCTCTTCTTCCTATGCACCTGTTGCCTGGAATCAGCTGAGTTCGATACAAATAGTATAGAAACATTTGTAAATGTAAAGATGATCTAGATTGCATAAACATATAAAATATTTGTAATAATTTATTATATTACTGGTTTAATACATAATATTATTCAGTGGCCGTATATTACATTTTGTATTAGATATAGATTGCTCCATCTCAAACCTCCCTACTAGTTTGTGCTATTCATATATAAGTTGTATATGTAATAAAAAAAAAAGTGCTGCATTACAATTTAGAGCAATTTTTAGTTTGCTACGCTTTTTGCTACTTTTTCTAATATTCCAGTGAAAATCCCATACACTTCTGTATATGGCCACCATTCACCACCCCAGACCCAAACCTCCTTATTCATTTGTCCTACTGATATATAAGGTCTATATATAATAAACACGTAATATATTAAAATTTGAATTTTTTTTTGAAATTTTACACTTTTTGCTACTTTTTCTAATATGCCAGTGAAAATCCCATACACTTCTGTCTATGGCCACCATTCACCACCCCAGACCCAAACCTCCTTATTCATTTGTCCGACTGATATATAAGGTCTACATATAATAAACACGTACTATATTACAATTTAAAACAATTTTTGAAATTTTACACTATTTGGTGCTTTTTCTAATATGCCAGTGAAAATCCCATACACTTCTGTCTATAGCCACCATTCACCAACCCAGACCCAAACCTCCTTATTCATTTGTTCTACTGATATATAAGGTCTACAAATAATAAACACAATACAATAATACGTAATACGTAATATATTAAAATTTGAAACAATTTTTTAAATTTTATGCTTTTTGCTACTTTTTGAAGGACTAAATCCTATCTATGCTTATAATGTCCCAGTGAAGATTCCATACATTTCTGCATATGGACACCATTCACCACCCCAGACACAAACTTCTATTAATACGTGGATGAATATAGAAGTTGTATAATAAACAAATATTTCATTACAATTTATCATAATTTTAAAACTTTTTACTGCTTTTTGAAGGAAGTAATCCTATCTATGTATATAATGATCCAGTGAAAATCCGAAACACTTCTTCATAGGGACAAAATTCACTATTCCAGACCCAAACCTCTCTGTTACTTTGCGCTACTAATACAGAAGTTATATGTATGATAAACAAGTGTTACATTACAATTTATAAAAAAAAAAAATTTTTTTAACCTTTTTGCTACTTGTTGAAGAAAGTAATCCTATCTATGCTTATAATGAACCAGTGAACATCCGATACACTTCTGCAAAGGGACAAAGTACACCACCCCAGACCCAAACCTCTCTAATAATATACAACATGTACACATATTAGACATGTAAAACATTACGATTTAAATTTTGTAAAAATGTTTTACACTCTTTGATACTTTTTGAAGGAAGTAATCCTATCTATGCTTATAATGAACCAGTGAAAATCCGATACACTTCTGCAAAGGGACAAAATTCACCACTCCAGACCCGAACCTCCGTACTAATATACAACATGGGCACATATTAAACATGTAAAACATTACGAATAAAAAATTTTCAACATTTTTTACACTTTTTGCTACTTGTTGAAGGAAGTAATCCTATCTATGCTTATAATGATCCAGTGAAAATCCAATACACTTCTGCAAAGGGACAAAATTCACCACCCCAGACCCAAACCTCCCTACTAACATACAACATGTACTCCTATTAAACATGTAAAATATTACGATTTAAATTTTTTAAAAATGTTTTACATTTTTTTTGCTACTTTTTGAAGGACTAAATCCTATGATCCAATGAAAATCCGATACACTTTGCATATGGACACCATTCACCACCCCAGACCCCAAACTCTCTACTAATATACAACGTGTACACATATTAAACATGTTTACATTGCGATTTAAATTTTTGAAATTTGTGTTACACTTTTTGCTACTTTTTGAAGGACTAACTCCTATCTCTACTTATTATGATCCAGTGAAAATCCGATACACTTCTGCACATGGATAGCAATCACCGACTCAGACCCAAAATTTCTCTATTAATTTATGCTACTAATATATAAGAGGTACATATAATAAACATGTAATACAGTATAATGTATAACCATTTTTGAATTTTTTTTTTGCTAGTTTTTGAAGGACAGAATTCTATCTTTGTTTATCATGATCCAGTGAAAATCCCCTACGGTTTTGCATATGGACACCATTTATCACTCTACACCCACAGTGTTGCTATATAGTTGTCCTATAAAGTTAGTAACTCAACCTTATTAAAACTAAGAAAAAAATTGGAGCATCTAAGGATTTTCCCTATTGAGGTCAAATGATTTTATTCTAGTTTTATTCAGTTTTATTTTAGTCTTAAAAGCTAAAACAGAAAATATATACACGTATAATTGTGAAACCAAAGAAGAAGTTTTTTCTTGAGGTAAAGCAGTAATTCAGACAATTATAGAACTTTTTGAACATCTATCCACAAAAATATATTTCTTTATAGCAGGCCGGATGACGTTATGTAATGCAGGGTCCAGATAATCAAAAATAATAAATTTTAGTTCTTGCATGATTATGAGGAAAAGTAAAAAATAATAAAAAATAAAATATTGTGATTAGCATTTTTTTTTTAAATGTAATGCTTCCTTTTTTATCTTCTCTTTAAGCACTTTCATAATAGTGGACATACATAAAATTCCGTGTTCTTTCAGATTATTAGTGATAATATTCACATTTTTACTTCTGGGTACTTAAACTGGAAGCAATAAGTGTTAGGTGCTCTCAGTCTGCTTCTTTAATGGGGCACAGTAGGCGGCCATCAGTATAATCTGTTTAATGACTTTCTTTAGATCACTATATTTCATTGTAGGGCTCATCCTTTTCCCGTCTGATCTAATTATTCAGTAGAATGTTAATACCACAGCTGCAGTCAGTGACTTCACTCCTAACAAAAAGTTTCACACAAAGTTGTCCCACCGGTGTGCTCACTGTGAGAAAAGTAAGCTAAATAGTCAAATAAAAAGTAGGTATAAAAAAATAAAAAATAAAATCACATATCTAACTGGAGAGATAGATAGATAGGTAGATAGGTAGGTAGATGATAGATAGATATGAGATCGATAGATAGATATGGGATAGATAGAAAGATAGATAGATAGATAGATATGGGATAGATAGATAGAAAGATAGATAGATAGATAAATAGATATGGGATAGATAGATAGATAGAAAGATAGATAGATAGATATGGGATAGATAGATAGATATGGGATAGATAGATAGATAGATAGATAGATAGATAGATAGACAGATACATACATACATATGGGATAGATAGATAGATAGATATGAGATAGATAGATAGATATGGGATAGATAGATATGAGATAGATAGAAAGATAGATAGATATGGGATAGATAAATAGATATGGGATAGATATATAGATATGGGATAGATAGATATAGATATGTGATAGATAATAATAATAATCTTTATTTATATAGCGCCATCATATTCCACAGCACTTTACAGTTTAGAGGGTATAAGTACAGACATTACACATTAAAAGAACTTACAGATGAGACACACGGTGTGAGGGCCCTGCTCGTGAGAGCTTACAATCTATAAGGGTGTATGGGTGAAATGAAGTGTAAGAAATTCTAAGTTTACAATGGTCCGGCCATGTTACATAAATAGGAGGTGGTTTACATAAAAGTTGGATGAACCTGCCACCCTGCAATATGAGATAGATAGATAGATAGATAGATAGATAGATAGATAGATAGATAGATAGATAGATAGATAGACAGGCAGATAGATAGATATATAGATATGGGATATATAGATGGATAGATAGAGAGATAGATAGATAGATAGATAGATAGATAGATAGATAGATAGATAGATAGATAGATAGATAGATATGGGATAGATAGATAGATATGAGATAGATAGATAGATAGATAGATAGATAGATAGATAGATAGATAGATAGATAGATAGATAGATAGATATGGGATATATAGATAGATAGATAGATAGATAGATATGATATAGTTAGATAGATAGATATGAGATATATAGATGGATAGATAGATATGGATAGATAGATATGAGATAGATATGGAATATATATATAGATAGATAGATAGATAGATAGATAGATAGATAGATAGATCTGCAAATATACAAATATAAGTGTTCTAATACAACGAGTTTCATCACAAGCAAAGAGATTCAGAATATTTGAATGTATTTTTATTTAGTTTTTTGCAGTTTTTTTCTCTTTTATGCCTCAGCTGATAAACACTACTAAAGACTTTGGCCGCAGAGCAGAATAAAAACCACACAAAATAAAATTAGTTTGAATTGTAATTACAATCCGTCACAAACATCCAATAACCAGTAATCAATCTTTCACTATTTAGATAATGTTTAATTGAAAAATTGTGTCAAACCATATTGAGAAATGATAAAAGACAGCTGGGGCTCTGGTGCTCGTATGTTGCTGTGTCTACACGTATAGTCAGGTATTGCTGGGCGTTGTGAGGACGATTGCTGAGAAGTTACTTCTGGAAGCAGTGGGTAAAGTTTGCCGGGGCCCGTTACTATGGCAATTGTCCCTTGTCCTGTTGTCATGGACACCACTGTGGAGGAAAGAGATCCGCGACAGCAAAATATTATGAGTTAGCAGTTCTGTGCGGAGGAACACCAGGCGAGAAACCAAAAACCAACAAAAGGCAGTCAGTGCTGGGCAGGGGCTCTAGTGAGCATGCGTCATCACATAATGCCGGAGTCCTGCCGACTCCAAATAAAGCACAAGAGTCTGTATAATACTCCATGAACACAAGTCACCCGCTAGTAGGCTTCAGTCATCCCAGCAATCCCCTCTAGCACGTACTTACATCCTCTCACAACTCACATTCATCCATCTATCCCATATCTATCTATCTCATATCTATCTATCTATCTATCTATCTATCTATCTATCTCATATCTATCTATCTATCTATCTATCTATCTCATATCTATCTATCTATCTATATCATATCTATCTATCTATCTATCTATCTATCTCTATCTATCTATCTCATATCTATATCTATTTCTATCTCTCTATCCCATATCTATCTATCCCATATCTCTATCTATCTATCTATCTATCTATCTATCTATCTATCTATCCCATATCTATCAATCTATCTATCTATCTATCTCATATCTATATATCTATCTATCTATATATCTATCTATATAAATCATATCTATCTATCTATCTATCTATCTATCTATCTATCTCATATCTATCTATCGATCCCATATCTATCTATCCCATATCTATCTATCTATCTATCTATCTATCTATATATATATATATTCAATATCTATCTCATATCTATCTATCCATATCTATCTATCCATCTGTCTATCTATCTATCTATCTATCTATCTATCTATCTATCCCATATCTATCTATCTATCTATCTATCTATCTATCTATCTATCTATCTCATATCTATCTATCTATCTATCTATCTATCTATCTCATATCTATCTATCTATCTATCTCATATCTATCTATCGATCCCATATCTATCTATCCCATATCTATCTATCTATCTATCTATCTATCTATCTATCCCACTATCTATCTCATATCTATCTATCTATCTATCTATCTATCCCATATCTATATATCTATCCCATATCTATCTGTCCCATATCTATCTATCCCACTATCTATCTATCCCATATCTATCTATCTATCTATCTATCTATCTATCTATCTATCTATCTATCCCATATCTATCTATCTATCTATCTATCCCATATCTATCTATCCAATTTCTATCTATCCCACTATCTATCTATCTATCTATCCCATATCTATCTATCCCATATCTATCTATCTATCTATCTATCCCACTATCTATCTCATATCTATCTATCTATCTATCTATCTATCTATCTATCTATCTATCCCATATCTATCTATCCCATATCTATCTATCTATCTATCCCATATTCTATCTATCTATCCCACTATCTATGTCATATCTATCTATCTATCTATCTATCTATCTATCTATCTATCTATCTATCTCATATCTATCTATCCCACTATCTATCTATCTCATATCTATCTATCTCATATCTATCTATCTATCTCATATCTATCTATCTATCTATCTATCTATCTATCCCATATCTATCTATCTATCTATCTATCTCATATCTATCCCATATCTATCTATCTATCTATCTATCTATCTCTATCTATCTATCTCATATCTATCTATCTCATATCTATCTATCTATCTATCTATCCATCCCATATCTATCTATCTATCTATCTATCTATCTATCTATCTATCTATCCCATATCTATCTCATATCTATCTATCTCATATCTATCTATCTATCTATCCCATATCTATCTATCTATCTATCTATCTATCTATCTATCTATCTATCTATCCCATATCTATCTATCTATCCCATATCTATCTATCTATCTATCTATCCCATATCTATCTATCTATCTATCTATCTATCTATCTATCTATCTATCTATCTATCCCATATCTATCTATCCCATATCTATCTATCTATCTATCTATCTATCTATCTATCTATCTATCCCATATCTATCTATCCCACTATCTATCTATCCCATATCTATCTATCCCATATCTATCTATCTATCTATCTATCTATCCCACTATCTATCTATCCCATATCTATCTATCTATCTATCTATCCCATATTCTATCTATCTATCCCACTATCTATCTATCTATCTATCCCATATTCTATCTATCTATCCCACTCTATCTATTTATCTATCTATCTATCTATCTATCTATCCCATATTCTATCTATCTATCCCACTCTATCTATTTATCTATCATCTATCATCTATCTATCTATCTCAATATCTTCTATCTATCTATCTATCTATCTATATATCCACTATTATCTATCTATCTATCTATCACTATCTACATATCTCATATTATCTATCTATCACTATCATATCTATTATCTATCTATCTATATCTATCATCTACTATCTATCTATCATAATCTATCTATCTATCTATCTATCCACTATCTATCTATCTATCTATTATTACTATCATAATATCTATCCTCATTATATAATCAATCATATATTATCCAATTCTTTACTATATACTATTATCCATATTATATTTTATCTATCCAATCTATCTACTTATTATTATCTCATATTATTATCATCCATTTATCTATCTATTCTATCTCTATCTATCCAATTATCTATATCTATCTATCTATCTATCTATCTATCTCTCCATATCTTATCTATACCTCTATCTATCTAATCTATCTATCTATCATTATCTATCTATCTCTTCTATATCTATCTATCTATCTCTCAATCTATCTATCTATCTATCTATCTACTATCTATCATCTATCTATCCCATATCTATCTATCTATCCCATAACTATCTATCTATCTATCCCATATCTATCTATCTATCTATCTCCATATCTATCTATCTCATCCCATATCTATCTAATCTATCCCTATCTAGTCTATCTATCTATCTATCCATATCTATCTATCTATCTATCTATCTACTATCTCATATCTATCTATCTATCTATCCATCTATCCCTTATCTATCTATCCAGTATCTATCAATCCATCTATCCATCACTATCTATCTATCCCACTATCTATCTATCTATCTATCTATCTATCATCTATCTATCTATCCCATATCTCTATCTATCTATCTATCTATCCCATATCTCTATCTATCTATCTATCTTCTATCTATCATCTATCTATATCTATCTTTTTCAGACTCTATCATGATCTCATCTAGCTAAATCATATCACTAGCTCTATCAACATCTGTCAATATCTAAATAATCTCTATTCTATCACTATCTATTTCTATCTATCTACTATCTATCTATCTAATTCTCATACTATCATGGTCAACTTCTATTATTATCTATCTATCTCTACTATCTAACTATCTATCTTCTATATCCTATCTTATCTATCTATCCATTATTCATATCTATCTATCCCACTATCTATCTGATATCTGTCTATCCCACTATCTATCTATCTATCTATCTATCTATCCTCTATCTATCTATCTATCTATCTATATTGATCTATCTATCAGTCTTCGTCTATCTCATATCTATCTCTATCTATCTATCTATCTATCTATCATATCTATTATCTACAATCTTATCTATATCTAAATATCTATCTTTATCTGATCTAATACTATCTATCATCATATCTACAATTCTATCATCATATTATCTATATACAATTTACTCTACCAAACATTTATTTTCTTCAATTCAAATAAACTATTAGCATATCTACATACTAGTCATATCTATACTCACTATTACTTTCAAGGTAAACCTATCTGCTAATCTTAAACTATCACTTACTATTTATTCTATTCAATAATCTATTCTATTCATATTATCTTATCATATCTATATCTATCATAACTCATATCTAGGTCAATCGTCTATGTTTTCCACTATATAAAATTCTTCTCAGAATGACATGATGTATATTGACATTATATTCATTAACTTCTTTTTTGTTTTTACATGTAATATTAAGAAAGTAAAAATAAGTCCTTGCCAACGTGTTTATCCTTTAACTATCTGTTAAAAGCAGTTCATTTATTCTCATAAGATTTCATGGGCAATGTCATTTGAAATCAATCATTGACTCTATACAACCTATGCAATAATACCTATCATAACTTATTCATAAATACAATATCTATACACTACCTTTCAGAAATATCTATCTATCTATCAGCTATCTGTCGAATCGTCGTCTGTCTAACATCAATTTATCTCGACTCTCTTCTATATCTAATCTATCTATCTCATATTATTTGTTTAATCTATCTTGTCTATCAACTATATTTTTTTTTCTATCATCTTTATCTTAGGAAATCAAACTATCATCATGTATGTATCTATCTATCAATTACTCTACAATTTTTTTTCTTCATTCAATAACTTTAGCTGTATCTAATACTGAGCTATCTAAACTCCACTTATTACTTTGTCAAGGATGAAACCAATCTGTAACATTGTTGAGAATCAATCACTTTACTCGAATTTATTTCATTAAGTAATCTTTTTGTCAGTAATACGTCTATAGATCAGAGAACAAAATCTATAAACTGCAAACTAGCGGTCACGTCTAGTTCCACATATAAAGGATGCTTATCAGGGGAGCTGAGTAGCCTGTGAGCATTGATATCACCTAACTTTTTGGTTTAACGAGTATATAGAAGAAAGAAAAAAAAGTCGCCTGTGCTCCCCCCAAACGCGTTATCCTCTTAGAGCTTGTAAAAAAGGAAACAGTCCTCAGTTCATGTTCCAGTGCAAGGAATGTCTGCCGGACAAGAGATGTCATTATGAAAAGGTTCCAAACATATGATTTCTTTCAGCACAAGAATAAATAACCTAATAAACTTTATTCACGTAGAATAAAAAACGTATGGCTCTTATACACTGACGCGTTTCGAGCAATATCTCTATGTATAAGCGCTATTGATCGAAATGCGTCAGGGGATGAGAGCCATGCGTTTTTTATTCTATGGGAATAAAGTTTATTATATTATTTTTTCTGGTGTTGGAAGATTTTATTTGTTTGGAACTTTTTGGTTGTTTTCTATGAACTTTTTATTGTAAAGGAAATTAAACTTCCATCTTGAATTTTCTGATTAGTTCCTGAAACCTATAACTGCTTATTTATTTTGATTTTTATGCTTTTATAATCCAAATATACATTGTTAAGTAGATATTCCACAAAAATTATCAAAACCACAGATTATAATGGGGCATAAAAAATGTCAAACTATGTTACGTTTCCCAAAACTGGAGACAAATTAGTTCTGTGTTTCCAGATTGTATAGTAGATCTGTGCCGCATACACCATAGTCCTTTATCATCTACCTCTTTTATTATTAAGATCAAGGAATGTTTTTGTGGAAGTTTTTGATCTTCCATGTTGTTCGATATAGTTCTAGGCTATGTAGTACAAAACATTTATTTAAAAAAAAAACTACAAACCTGTAAATCTCGAGTCTCAGTAATTCAGCTATCGTCAATGATTGCCTGCAAAGTCTTAGCTGTAGTTGTATAAACAAGACTGTTCTGCGGCTATCAAAGAATGCTGAGAGTTGTAGTTCTGCAACAGCTGGGGAGCCATCGCTTGGAAACCAGCATCGTAAATGTAATGTAGGATCTAATGTTCAGAGTGAACCAAGCTGTGACAATTTGCCCCTTTCTGCATTTAGCGCTTAGAGGGGATTTCCACTATTAGGATATGTTCACATGGAATGTTGGATCCGTTTTTGGATCCAAAAACGCATTCAAAATTGCTGCATACATCACATCCAGCACACCTCCAACATGCAGCTGTGTGTTTGAATGCGTTTTTGCTGCAGCAGGAACGCACCCTATAGTTTTAAATAGGGCGTCTGCTGCGTCAAACGGACCATGAATTGACATGACAATGCTTTGAATGGATCCGAAAGATGCATCAGAGAGATGTATGTAAATACGCATCAGCGATCACTTGTCTGAACGCCATTGCGTCTTTTACATTGAAAGCAATATAAATCACACTGCACATTGTTAGATGCGTGTTTGGGTCCATTTAGGGTCCAAAACACGGATCCGAACATGCATCTAAAAACGTAGACACGCCGTGTGAACGTACCTTTAGGGTATTTTCATATGGCTTATTGCAGCGCGTATAGTATGTGCCACAATACGCCGTGTATTTTGGAAGCATGCGCTGACCAGTGCGTAATTCCAAAGCATGCATTGACATGTCACTGTTCTCTCCTGGCGTACAATACGATCGTATTGTACGCCCGGGGAGACGACGCGTAATTCATAGTTCTCTATGAGAGCTATGAATTACCGTAATTGCGGCGCATATTTCACTGCATATGAAGCACAATACGTGGTGAAATACACGTGCAATTACGCGCCCCAATAAGGGTATGTGAAAATACTCTTAGGCTATGTTCACACGGCTTAAACCAGGATGTATTTCAGTCCGTAATTACGCGCCGGATTGCGCAAATTACGGGCTGAAAACTTCCCAGTCATTACGGTAATCCACAGTTCTCATAGAGAACTATGGATTACGTCTCCTCTGCCTGCTCGGCGAATCCGCCGGGCGGGGAGATAATTGACATGTGAATTACTAGCGGCGTATACGCGCCGCTGGTAATGCAAGCCTATGGGCCGGCGAGGTGCCGGCCCCCCGCTCCCCCCCGCCCGCCCCCCGCCACACGGCGTAATTGCTGGGCGTAATTACGCCCTGCAAATACACCGTGTGAACCTAGCCTTAGAAGCAATTACATAGTGCTAGGATTGACCCAAGCAATCTTCAGACTGAAGGAGCCACAGCGGCTCTATCACGGCTTTTTGCTGCACAATGGTACTTCATCCATCCATTTGACTGAGGCTGTGTTGTAACTCCCTACACAGCGGACTTTTGGGAGCAATGCTTTACACAGAAAATGATAACGGGGCTTCCATTTCTTCATTTTTGGGATTATCAGAGATTCCAAATGTCAGATTCTCACCATCATAATGGGCTGGTCAGTTCTAGAGATGGGATCTTAGGGTTCAAGATATCATAAGGCTATGGCACTACCATTTCTGACCTCGGAGCCTCCTTTATTAAGGGTCATAGACAGTCTTTGGCAGCTGGACCCCATAGGAGCTGCTCTGTTATTTTGGCCATGTTTCCAACCTCAAACCCCTTCCTGGTATGTGGGAGCTCCAGCTTTGTCTGCAGAAGACACTGATCTCATCAGCATAGTACTCCTGTCGGGGAACCTGATAAAAAAAAAAGGGGGGGGGGCCCACTAATATGGTACAAAATAAGAACCGGTAATGGGCCCTGGAGATTTAGACCACTTCATGAGCTACATGCAAAGAACCTGCATCAATCCTGTAGTAAATATAAGTACAAGTATGTGTGTCCCTATACTGCTGATACCTTAAAGCAGGGGTGCAACTGGGGGCAGATGGGGAGTGTGTCCTATGTTGAGTAGCAGAAAGTGTGTGAATAGCAGTAGAATATGCCACTGGTCTAAAGTTCAATATCACACTGGTATCAAGAGTAACATGTATGAATGGGGCTGTGTCAGTTTTCCTTTGAACCAAAAAACTGTCGTTGCCCTGTTCTATAGATCTATGAGCAGTCGTACACCAAAACCTGGTGCATTCTGCACCAGACTCGAGAGTTTTGAATGTGCCAAAAATGCACCAAAAATATGCTATCCAAGCCATACCACATGCTGACTTTATGAGCCCACATACACCACTTTCATACAGTCGGGCACCTTCTACACTGAGATAAAGCAATTTAGAACTGGCAAGTCGGTGGCAAGTTCTTACATGTTGCCCCAGGTAACGATAATCTACTCTTATATCTGGGTACACACTGTTTTACCAAACTATAATAGAAAATAGTGTGGGTTACAGAAGAGTTGAAATGGTCTAAAACAGATTACATGACAATTACGTTTTATTAGAAAGCTCTCTGGGTATTAAAGAAAACCTGTCAGCTACTTTATGCTGTACGAACGACAGGCAGCATGAAATAGCTGCAGGTTACCCGATCCTAACTATGTGTGTTTAACCCCGAAAGGTTGCGGCGTTTCCAGGTAAAATACCCAGTAAGGTTGTGTCGGGTGCAGGGAGGTGAGTCCGATGTGGGGGGAGGTGAGTCCGATGTGCAGGGAGATGAGTCCGATGTGCGGGGAGATGAGTCCGATGTGGGGGGAGATGAGTCCGATGTGCGGGGAGATGAGTCCGATGTGCGGGGAGGTGAGTCCGATGTGGGGGGAGATGAGTCCGATGTGGGGGGAGATGAGTCCGATGTGGGGGGAGATGAGTCCGATGTGGGGGAGATGAGTCCGATGTGCGGGGAGGTGAGTCCGATGTGCGGGGAGATG
>JAODAL010067343.1:0-17337 GCA_025379985.1 Phyllomedusa bahiana | reverse complement strand
ACCCCCTCTTAGACTAAAAATGGCATCAGGGGGTTTTAAATCTATAACCAGCACATGAGGTCAGGAGGTTCCCCATCTATGACTACACATGAGCTAAAGGAGTGCCCTCACCCTAGCCCTAGACGGGGAACTCAGGGGGGTTTTCATCAAGCCCAGCCCCATGAGACATCAGGGGGTGTCCTCATCTATAGACGACATGGGCCAGGGGGTGCCCCAAACTATAGACCAACAATGACATCAGGGAGTTCCTCATCAAGACCGACTGAGACATCGGGAGGTGCCCCTTTTTAAGACCAACACTGAGCATCGGGGAAAGTGCCCATCTAAGCCAGCACTGAGGCATCAGGGAGGTTTTCCCATCATGGGACCAAACATAAACATCAGGAGGTTTTCCATCTTAGACCAGCAATGGGCTCAGGGGGGTGTCTCATCTAAAACCCTAGAAAATGAGGGCTTCGGGAGGTGTCCTATTAAAACCCAAAAACACATGGAAATCGGGGAGGTTTTCATCAAGACCAGCACATAGCATCAGGGGGGGGTTCCTCATCTATAGCCTAGCACATAAGGCATCAGGGGGTGCCCTATCTATAGACAGCCTGGCATCGGGGGAGGTGTCTCACTATAGCCTAGAAAAACTAGGGGGTTTTTCCCCCATCTTAGCCCAAGCACTGGGGACATCAGGGATTTCCCTCATCAAAAACCGCACTGGGGCCGGGGATTTTCCCCATTTAGACCTAAAAACATGAGACATCGGAGGGTTTCATCTATAAACCTAGCACATGGGGCACAGGGGGGTTCCCCCAATTATAGACCAAGCACATGACCAAAAGGGGAGGTGTCCTCATCTATAGCCAAGCCATGAGACATCAGGGAGGTGTCACATCTATAGACCAAGCACATGGGCATCGGGAGTATCCTCATCTATAGACCTAGCACATGAGCATCAGGGAGGTTCCTCATCTATAGTCCAAGCAATGGGGCATCAGGAGGTTTCCTCATTATAGGACCAAGACATGGGGCATGGGGGAAAGGTTCCTCACTAAGACCTAGAACAGAGACATAAGGGGGGTGTCCTCAACTATAAACAAGCACATGGGGATCAGGGGAGGTGTCCTCATCTATAGACCAAGCACATGAGGCATCAGGGAGGTGCCCTATTTTATAGACCAAGCACATGAGGCATCAGGGAAGTGTCCTCATCTGTAGACCTAGAACATGAGCATCAGGGAGGTGTCCTCACTTTTAAACCTAGCACATAAGCATCAGGGGGGTTCCTCATCTATAGACCAAGAACATGAGGCATCAGGGAGGTGTCCTCATCATAGACCTAGCACATGGGGCATCAGGGAGGTGTCCTCATCTATAGACCTAGCAATGAGCATCAGGGAGTGTCCTCATCTATAGACCAAGCACTTTGAGGCATCAGGGAGGTTCCTCATCTATAGCCCTAGCCACATGAGGCATCAGGGAGGTTCCTCATTTTATAGACCAAGCACATGAGGCTTTCGGGGAAAGGTGTCCCCCATCTATAAACCTAGAACATGAGACATCAGGGGTGTCCTCATCTATAACCAAGCACATGGGGCATCAGGGAGGTATCCTCATCTATAGACCAAGCACATAAGCATCAGGGGGGTGCCCTTAAACTATAGACCAGCACATGAGGCATCGGGGAAAGTGTCCTCATCTATAGACCTAGCACATGAGCATCAGGAGTTGTCCTCATCTTAGACCAAGCACATGAGGAAATCAGGGAGGTGTCCTCATCTATAGACCAAGCACATAGCATCAAGGGAGGTATCCCATCTATAACCAAGCCATGGGGCATCAGGGAGGTGTCCTCATCTATAGACCGGGACATGAGCATCAGGGAGGGTCCTCATCTATAAACCTAGCACATGGGGCATCAGGGGAGTTCCAATCTATAACCAAGACGACATCAGGGACCACATATTAGTGCACGGAGAATCCTCATCTATAGACCAAGCACATGAGGCATCAGGGAGGTGTCCTCATCTATAGACCTAGCACATGAGGCATCAGGGAGGTGTCCTCATCTATAGACCTAGCACATGAGGCATCAGGGAGGTGTCCTCATCTATAGACCAAGCACATAAGACATCAGGGAGGTATCCTCATCTATAAACCTAGCACATGAGACATCAGGGAGGTGTCCTCATCTATAGACCTAGGACATGAGACATCAGGGAGGTGTCCTCATCTATAGACCAAGCACATGAGTCATCAGGGAGGTGTCCTCATCTATAAACCTAGCACATGAGACATCAGGGAGTTTTCCTAATCTATAGACCAAGCACATGAGACATCAGGGAGGTGTCCTCATCTATAGACCAAGCACATGAGACATCAGGGAGGTGTCCTCATCTATAGACCAAGCACATGAGGCATCAGGGAGGTATCCTCATCTATAGACCTAGCACATGAGACATCAGGGAGGTGTCCTCATCTATAGACCAAGCACGTGAGACATCAGGGAGGTGTCCTCATCTATAGACCTAGCACATGAGACATCAGGGAGGTGTGATCATCTAGAGACCTAGCACATGAGACATCAGGGAGGTGTCCTCATCTATAGACCTAGCACATGAGACATCAGGGAGGTGTCCCCATCTATAGACCAAGCACGTGAGACATCAGGGAAGTGTCCTCATCTAGAGACCAAGCACATGAGGCATCAGGGAGGTGTCCCCATCTATAGACCTAGAACATGAGACATCAGGGAGGTGTTCTCATCTATAGACCTAGCACATGAGGCATCAGGGAGGTGTCCTCATCTATAGACCTAGAACATGAGGCATCAGGGAGGTGTCCTCATCTATAGACCTAGCACATGAGGCATCAGGGAAGTGTCCTCATCTATAGACCTAGCACATGAGACATCAGGGAGGTGTCCTCATCTATAGACCAAGCACATGAGGCATCAGGGAGGTGTCCTCATCTATAGACCTAGCACATGAGGCATCAGGGAGGTGTTCTCATCTATAGACCTAGCACATAAAGCATCATGGAGGTGTTCTCATCTATAGACCTAGCACATGAGGCATCAGGAGGTGTCCTCATCTATAGACCTAGCACATGAGACATCAAGGAGGTGTCCTCATCTATAGACCTAGCACATGAGACATCAGGGAGGTGTCCTCATCTATAGACCTAGCACATGAGGCATCAGGGAAGTGTCCTCATCTATAGACCTAGCACATGAGGCATCAGGGAGGTGTCCTCATCTATAAACCTAGCACATGAGACATCAGGGAGGTATCCTCATCTATAGACCAAGCACATGAGACATCAGGAGGTGTCCTCATCATTGACCAGCAATGGGTATCAGGGACCTCATCTTAGACACACATGAGACATCAGGGAGGTGTCCTCATCTATAGACCTAGCACATGAGACATCAGGGAGGTGTCCTCATCTATAGACCTAGAAAATGAGACATCAGGGAGGTATCCTCATCTATAGACCTAGAAAATGAGACATCAGGGAGGTGTCCTCATCTATAGACCAAGCACATGAGGCATCAGGGAGGTGTCCTTATCTATAGACCTAGAACATGAGACATCAGGGAGGTGTGATCATCTAGAGACCTAGCACATGAGACATCAGGGAAGTGTCCTCATCTAGAGACCTAGAACATGAGACATCAGGGATACATATATATCCTGGGAGGAGATCCCTGCCTGATAATGTATTGGCCGGGGGCCAGGGATCAGAACATGGAGGCTTCAGGGAAAACATTGAGGGGTTGTTTACAGAATGTAGAATACATCGAGCCTCGCACCTCGGAGGTAACGAAAGATGGGGGACCTGACCCGAAAGAACCAAGGGGCCCAGGCCCCGAAATTGACGCGAAAGGGAAGAACAGCCATTAGGTAAGAGGAGGGCCCTGATATTGGGGGGAGCATCTTAATATGGGGGGAGCCCTGGGATATGGGGGGAGCCTGGGAATGGGAGGAGCCTACGTGTACGGGGAGCCTCTGTATAGGAGCCTATGGAATCTGTGAGGAGACCTCTATAAATGAAGAGGAGTCTCTGTGTAAGAAGAGCCTCTGTTAAATGGGAAACAGTCTTTGTTATAGGGAGGAGTCCTGTTATATGGGAGGAGCATCTTAAGTATGGGAGGAGCCTCTGGTATATGGGAGGAGCCTACGTGATACTGGAGGAGCCTCTGTTATATGAGTGAGCCTATGGTATCTGTGAGGAGCCTCTATTAAATGGAAGGAGTCTCTGTGATGTGGAAGAAGCCTCTGATATATGGGAAAAGTCTTTGTTATATGGGAGGAGCCTGTTATATGGGAGGAGCCTCTGAAATATTGGAGGAGCCTATGTTATATAGGAAGAGCCTCTGTGGTATGGGTGGAGCTTATGATGTATGGGAGGAGCCTGTGTTATATGGGAGGAGCCTATGTTATATGGGAGGGACCTCTGTGATGTGGGAGGAGCCTCTGTGACATGGGAGGAGCCTCTGTGACATGGGAGGAGCCTCTACTTTATGGGAGGATTCTGTGTTCTCTGCGCAGCTTGTGAGGTTTAGAGCGCCCCCAACAGTCAAAATAACTCACCTCAGGGCAGCCTTGAGCACTGAACTGGCAGAAGTGGGAGCACTGGACAGTGAGGTTGGGCAGACATTGGCACACGTGGCACTCTCCAGCTCGCCATCGCTCTCCGATGCTGTGTGTCCTCCCGTGATGTGTACAAGCCTCACACGGAGCCGTCTGACACCTGAGGACAATAACACAAGGGGCCCAGGAATGGTGTCAGGGCCACAGCCAGGGTTAGTAGTGTAGAGAGCTCCTCATGGTGACCTCAGTGTCAGTAAGCTGCTGTAAAGCCTCCTATAGGTTACATTCCTGCACATGAAGCTCTCATTATGACTATTGGACTAGACATTTCATCCTATGTGCTAGAGAATGGTCCATCAGGCTATACCCTGGGCCGGAGCCCCCTGTGTGGTGCGATAGGAGGGTCTGTTACCTGCGCGCCTTGCGGTAGATCCCCCGGCACTGCTTCCCATTCCCGTTCTTGCTGGGGTTGTTGGGACTCCGGAAGGACCACTGTATGCTCTGCACCCCACACGGACCGAGACACTGGCCCCAGGGCGACCAGGCGGACCAGCCACAGTGAACTGCAAACACAGGAAAGATTAGCACCCGAATAGTCACCGACCACTATATCCAGGGTCCTGGTCACCGTCAACTATATCCAGGGTCCTGGTCACGACCACTATATCCAGGGTCCTGGTCACCGACCACTATATCCAGGGTCCCGGTCACTGACCACTATATCCAGGGTCCTGGTCACCGTCAACTATATCCAGGGCCCTGGTCACCGACCACTATAGCCCGGGTCCTGGTCACTGACTACTATATCCCGGGCCCTGGTCACCGACCACTATATCCAGGGCCCTGGTCACGACCACTAGATCCAGGGCCCGGGTCACGACTACTATCTCCAGGGTCCTGGTCACTGACTACTATATCCAGGGTCTGGTCACCGACCACTATATCCTGGTCCGGTCACTGACCACTATATCCAGGGTCTGGTCACGTACTATATCCAGGGCCTGGTCACCGACCACTATATCCAGGGTCCTGGTCACATGACTATATATCAGGGTCTGGTCACGACACTATATCCAGGGTCCTGGTCACCGACCACTATATCCAGGCTCCTCGTCACTGCCTACCATAGATCCCGGGTCCTGGTCACCGACCGCTATATCCAGGGTCCTGGTCACCGACCACTATATCCAGGGTCCTGGTCACCGACCGCTATATCCAGGGCCCTGGTCACGACTACTATATCCAGGGTCCTGGTCACCGACCACTATATCCAGGGCCCTGGTCACGACTACTATATCCAGGGTCCTGGTCACCGACCACTATATCCAGGGCCCCGGTCACCGACTACAATATATCCAGGGCCCCGGTCACTGACCACTATATCCAGGGTCCTGGTCACCGACCGCTATATCCAGGGTCCTGGTCACCGCCGCTACATTCCAGGGTCCTGGTCACCGACTACTATATCCAGGGTCCTGGTCACCGACCACTACATCCAGGGTCCTGGTCACCAACCACTACATCCAGTGTCCTGGTCACCGACCACTATATCGAGGGGCCAGGTCACCGACAACTATATATCCAGGGTCCTGGTCACCGACCACTATATCCAGGGTCCTGGTCACCGACCGCTATATCCAGGGTCCTGGTCACCGAACGCTATATCCAGGTCACCGTCCACTATATCCAGGGCCTTGGTCACCGACCACTATATCCAGGGCCCTGGTCACCGACAACTATATCCAGGGTCCTGGTCACCGACCGCTATATCAAGGGACCTTGTCACCGACAACTATATCCAGGGACCTGGTCACCGACCACTATATCCAGGGTCCAGGTCACCGACCACTATATCCAGGGTCCTGGTCACCGACCACTATATCCAGGTCCTGGTCACCGACCACTATATCCAGGGTCCAGGTCACCGACCACTATATCCAGGGTCCTGGTCACCGACCACTATATCCAGGCTCCAGGTCACAGACCACTATATCCAGGGTCCAGGTCACCGACCACTATATCTAGGGTCCTGGTCACCGACTACTGTATCCAGGGTCCTGGTCACCGACCACTATATCCAGGGTCCTGGTCACCGACCACTATATCCAGGGTCCAGGTCACCGACCACTATATCCAGGGTCCTGGTCACCGACCACTATATCTAGGGTCCAGGTCACCGACCTCTATATCCAGGGTCCTGGTCACCGACCACTATATCTAGGGTCCTGGTCACCGACCACTATATCCAGGGTCCAGGTCACCGACCACTATATCTAGGGTCCTGGTCACCGACCACTATATCCAGGATCCAGGTCACAGACCACTATATCTAGGGTCCTGGTCACCGACTACTATATCCAGGGTCCTGGTCACCGACCACTATATCCAGGGTCCTGGTCACCGACCGCTATATCCAGGGTCCTGGTCACCGACCGCTATATCCAGGGTCCTGGTCACCGACTACTATATCCAGGGCCCTGGTAACCGACCACTATATCCAGGGTCCTGGTCACCGACCACTATATCCAGGGTCCTGGTCACCGACCACTATATCTAGGGTCCTGGTCACCGACCACTATATCTAGGGTCCTGGTCACCGTCCACTATATCCAGGGTCCTGGTCACCGACCGCTATATCCAGGTCACCGTCCACTATATCCAGGGCCCTGGTCACCGACCGCTATATCCAGGGTCCTGGTCACCGACCGCTATATCCAGGGTCCAGGTCACTGACCACTATATCCAGGGTCCTGGTCACCGACCGCTATATCCAGGGTCCTGGTCACTGACCACTATATCCAGGGTCCAGGTCCCTGACCACTATATCCAGGGTCCTGGTCACCGACCGCTATATCCAGGGTCCTGGTCACTGACCACTTCATCCAGGGTCCAGGTCACCGACCACTATATCCAGGGTCCAGGTCACCGACCACTATATCCAGGGTCCTGGTCACCGACCGCTATATCCAGGGTCCTGGTCTCTGACTACTATATCCAGGGTCCAGGTCACCGACCGCTATATCCAGGGTCCTGGTCACCGTCCACTATATCCAGGGTCCTGGTCACCGACTACTATATCCAGAGTCCAGGTCACCGACCACTATATCCAGGGTCCAGGTCACCGACCACTATATCCAGGGTCCTGGTCACCGACCGCTATATCCAGGGTCCTGGTCACTGACTACTATATATCCAGGGTTTGGTAACCAACTACTATACCCAGGGTCCTGGTCCCCGACCACTATATCCAGGGTCCTGGTCACCGCCCAATATATCCCGGGCCCTGGTCACGACCACTATATCCAGGGTCCTGGTCACCGACCACTATATCCAGGGCCCTGGTCTCTGACTACTATATATCCAGGGTCCTTGTCACCGACTACTATATCCAGGGTCCAGGTCACCGACCGCTATATCCAGGGTCCTGGTCACTGACTACTATATATCCAGGGTCCTGGTCACCGACCGCTATATCTAGGGTCCTGGTCACCGTCCACTATATCCAGGGTCCTGGTCACCGTCCACTATATCCAGGGTCCTGGTCACCGTCCACTATATCCAGGGCCCCGGTCACCAACTGCTATATCCAGGGTCCTGGTCACCGACCGCTATATCCAGGGTCCTGGTCACCGACCACTATATCCAGGGTCCTGGTCACCGACCACTATATCCAGGGTCCTGGTCACCGACTACTATATTCAGGGTCCTGGTCACTGACCACTATATCCAGGGTCCTGGTCACCGACTACTATATTCAGGGTCCTGGTCACTGACTACTATATCCAGGGTCCTGGTCACCGACCGCTATATCCAGGTCCTGGTCACCGACGTATATCCAGGTCTGGTCACCGACCATCTTATCCTGGCCCTGGTCACCGACTACTACATCCAGGGTCCTTGTCACCAACAGCTAGATCCAGGGTCCTGGTCACCGACCTCTATATCGAGGGGCCTGGTCACCGACCGCTATATCCAGGGTCCTGGTCACCGACCCGCTATATCAGGGTTGCTGGTCACCGACCGCTACATCCAGGGTCCTGGTCACCGACCGCTATATCCAGGGTCCTGGTCACCGACCGCTATATCCAGGGTCCTGGTCACCGACTACTATATCCAGGGTCCTGGTCACCGACCACTACATCCAGGGTCCTGGTCACCAACCGCTACATCCAGGGTCCTGGTCACCGACCACTATATCCAGGGTCCTGGTCACCGACTACTTTATATCCAGGGTCCTGGTCACCGACCACTATATCCAGGGTCCTGGTCACCGACCGCTATATCCAGGGTCCTGGTCACCGACCACTATATCCAGGGTCCTGGTCACCGAACGCTATATCCAGGGTCCTGGTCACCGTCCACTATATCCAGGGCCCTGGTCACCGACTACTATATCCAGGGTCCTGGTCACCGACCGCTATATCTAGGGCCCTTGTCACCGACTACTATATCCAGGGCCCTGGTCACCGACCACTATATCCAGGGTCCTGGTCACCGACCACTATATCCAGGGTCCTGGTCACCGACCACTATATCCAGGGTCCTGGTCACCGACCACTATATCCAGGGTCCTGGTCACCGACCACTATATCCAGGGTCCAGGTCACCGACCACTATATCCAGGGTCCTGGTCACGACCACTATATCCAGGGTCCTGGTCACCGACTACTGATATATCCAGGGTCCAGGTCACCGACCACTATATCCAGGGTCCTGGTCACCGACCACTATATCCGGGTCCTGGTCACCGACCACTATATCTAGGGTCCTGGTCACCGACCACTATATCCAGGGTCCAGGTCACCGACCACTATATCTAGGGTCCTGGTCACCGACCACTATATCCAGGATCCAGGTCACAGACCACTATATCCAGGGTCCTGGTCACCGACCACTAATCTAGGGCTGTTGCACTTCAGGGCCTGGTCACCGACTACTATATCCAGGGTCCTGGTCACCGACCACTATATCCAGGGTCCTGGTCACCGACCGCTATATCCAGGGTCCTGGTCACCGACCACTATATCCAGGGTCCTGGTCACCGACCGCTATATCCAGGGCCCTGGTCACCGACCGCTATATCCAGGGTCCTGGTCACAGACCGCTATATCCAGGGACCTGGTCACCGACCACTATATCCAGGGTCCTGGTCACCGACCACTATATCCAGGGTCCTGGTCACCGACCACTATATCTAGGGTCCTGGTCACCGACCACTATATCTAGGGTCCTGGTCACCGTCCACTATATCCAGGGTCCTGGTCACCGACCGCTATATCCAGGTCACCGTCCACGCTCTCCAGGGCCCAGGTCACCGACCGCTATATCCAGGGCCCTGGTCACGACCGCTATATCCAGGGTCCTGGTCACCGACCACTATATCCAGGGTCCTGGTCACCGACTACTATATCTAGGGTCCTGATCACCGACCGCTATATCCAGGGTCCTGGTCTCTGACTAATATGTCCAGGGTCCTGGTCACCGACTACTATATCCAGAGTCCAGGTCACCGACCTCGTTATCCAGGGTCCAGGTCACCGACCACTATATCCAGGGTCCTGGTCACCGACCGCTATATCCAGGGTCCTGGTCACCGACCACTATATCCAGGGTCCAGGTCACCGACCACTATATCCAGGGTCCTGGTCACCGACCACTATATCCAGGGTCCTGGTCACTGACTACTATATATCCAGGGTTTGGTAACCAACTACTATATTCAGGGTCCTGGTCACCGACCACTATATCCAGGGTCCTGGTCACCGACCACTATATCCAGGGTCCTGGTCTCTGACTACTATATATCCAGGGTCCTAGTCACCGACTACTATATCCAGGGTCCTGGTCACCGACCGCTATATCTAGGGTCCTGGTCACCGACCACTATATCCAGGGTCCTGGTCACCGTCCACTATATCCAGGGCCCTGTCACCAACCGCTATATCCAGGTCCTGGTCACCGACCGCTATATCCAGGGTCCTGGTCACGACCACTATATCCAGGTCCTTGTCACGACCACTATATCCAGGGTCCTGGTCACCGACTACTATATCCAGGGTCCTGGTCACCGACCACTATATCCAGGGTCCTGGTCACCGACTACTATATTCAGGGTCCTGGTCACTGACTACTATATCCAGGGCCCTGGTCACCGACCGCTATATCCAGGGTCCTGGTCACCGACCGCTATATCCAGGGTCCTGGTCACCGACCACTATATCCTGGGCCCTGGTCACCGACTACTACATCCAGGGTCCTGTCACCGAACGCTATATCCAGGGTCCTGGTCACCGACCGCTATATCCAGGGTCCTGGTCACCGACCACTATATCCAGCTGGTCACCGACCACTATATCCAGGGTCCTGGTCACCGACCGCTATATCCAGGGTCCTGGTCACCGACCACTATATCCAGGGTCCTGGTCACCGACCACTATATCCTGGGCCCTGGTCACCGACTACTACATCCAGGGTCCTTGTCACCGACCGCTATATCCAGGGTCCTGGTCACCGACCGCTATATCCAGGGTCCTGGTCACCGACCACTATATCCAGCTGGTCCCCGACCACTATATCCAGGTTCCTGGTCACCGACCGCAATATCCGGGGGCCGGGTCACCGACCGCTCTATCCAGGGTCCTGGGCACCGACCACTATATCCAGGGCCCTGGTCACGACCACTATATCCAGGGCCCTGGTCACCGACTACTATATCCAGGGCCCTGGTCACCGACTACTATATACAGGGTCCTGGTCTCTGTCTAATATGTCCGGGGTCCTGGTCTCTGACTAATATGTCCGGGGTCCTGGTCTCTGACTACTATGCATAGGGTTCTAGTCACCAACCACTATAACCAGTAATTCTAGCTCTTATCTGCTTCCTCCAGTACTGCTCCCAGTCCTCCCAGTACTGACCATTACACTCCGGGTTCTGCCTGCAGTGCTTCATCCGACCCTCCTGACAGGTGCAGATCTGGCAGTTGGCTTTGACCAGCTGTCCGGGCCAGTAGGTGACCCCGTCCACCTCACACGGACACTCCTCCTGCCGCACACAGTGACCCAGGCCGTCCAATAACTGTCCATCTGGACACCTGCAACCTGACCGGGAGCCAGAAGGTTAAAGGTCACATACGGGCCCCACAGGACCCCAGACTCAAGAATCCCCCTCCCCCACTCTTACCAGAGACGCAGGCCTGATCCTTCGGACAGGCCCTATTATTGGTCAGATCGGAGCAGGTCAGTGGGCACGGGGCACAGGCTGTGTATTCCAGGTCAGGTGGACAAGATGGAGGCTGAGGGCAGCCGTCCTGTTGGCACCCGTCTGGAGAGAGACACATGAACTTCTCAGTGATATCAGTGAACTGGGACAGAACTGCGCTCCAGTGCTATAGGCATGTCGCTACCCTGGTGGCAGCCATTTTTTTGAGTATATCTTCTAATGCGCATGCGCTGCTGTTGACGCTTTGGTGGCGCATGCGCAGCTTTTCTTCCATTAGTCATGGTGATGTACGGGGCTGCATGTGTGCCGTTGGCATGGCCCTTGCGCACAAACCTTGTCATTATCTATTTGTTGTTTGTTTTCTTTTTCTTAATACCCTATAATATATTTGTTGCGGTGACTCTATCTTTGGCGCATGCGCAGCAGTTACCAGCTACAGTCATCTATATGGACATACACAGTTCTGATACTTACCCTTGATGTTCATCACTCTTTGATGCATACGTGGTTGTTACTTGGTCACCTTCCGCCACCTATACTCCACTATACTGACATACACAATTCTGATACTTACCTTGGGTGTTCTTCACTCTTTGGCGCATGCGCGGGGGTCTCTTGGTCACTTTCCCCCATCTCTTCTCAGGGCAGAGACATATAAAGTTCTGATACTTACCTTGGATGTTGATCCCTTTTTAGAGCATGCACGGTGGTTTCTTGGTCACCTTCCACCATCTATACTGAAGGCAATGACATATACTTACCTTGGGTGTTTTTCACTCTTTGGCGCATGCGCAGTTGTTACTAGGTTACCTTCTGTCATCTATGCTGAATGACATATGCAGCTCTTATATCTTGGGTGTTGTTCACTCTTTGGCGCATGAACGGTGGTTTCTTGGTCGCCTTCCACCATCTACACTGATGGCCATGACATATACTTACCTTGGGTGTTGACTCTTGCACTCGTTGTTTGACGTTTAGGTATGTTTTTGTGAATTTTCAATAAACTTCTAGTGTTTTCCTTTTCTGGGTATTGTCTTGAGGGTAACATCAAGTCCCAAACACAAAGTTCCCATCCTCCTCCTGTGATGTCCCCTCAATCTCATGGGTCCTGCCCTCTTACCAATCTCCAGAGATGAAGCTGAAGATCCTGGGAGATCAGCGCAGTGGCGCCCACCGTTCTGTGGCGGAGTACACTCCCTGCGCCGGATCACCACCCCGCTGCAGTCCTGAGAGCAGTTTGACCACACTGTCCATGCCGTCCACGAGCCGTCCACTGGGAAGACAAGATCAGGAGGTCAGTGTAACATCCCGAATGTGACCTAAGGGGTGAGCAATACTCCCCCCCGCCCTGAGATCCGGGAATGCTCTGTGATTACAGAGGTTCTGGGATAGAGAAGTGGACGATTACAGCTCAGGTCTGCACCATTCCTCCAAGGCACCTGTGACACCTGTGACATCTGTGACACCTTTATACGTGAGACCTTAATGTGAAGACTGTAAACACTGAGAGATTGTAGATTTGCAACATTGTATCGAAAGTTCCAACATGCGGACCTCTTTTTCCTTGGATTGTTCCTTGCGTTGTACAGGGGGGGGGGGGGTGCAGCCATCCACATATAAAGCTCTTATGTCTCCAGTGGCCTCCGGAGCCCAGTATTGGAGCAGCACAGACAGGCGGGTGGCCGCACATCGACGTTTTGAGACACATTTCGGGAGATCCCTCCCCCTTCCTCAAGCACATACACTGGAGCTTCCATACTCCTTGTATCCGATATGTAACACAGAGAATTACAAAGTATCAATTCAATACGAGTGATCACTATGTTAACAGATCTTTACAGAAACTCCTGGAGCTGAGGTTCTCGTCAGTCCGGCCGGGCCGGGTCTTCATAGTATAAATCCTGCGCCTCTCGCTGGGTCTCCAGGTTTTGGCCGCCCCTCGCTCTCCGTCTCTCTGAGATGCTCAGGTTCAGCTCTCACCCAACGTCTTCTCCTCTCCATTATCTTTCCCCGTCATATTTCACCTTCTTCCTTCTCATCAGTCTCGTGCCGGGGCGACGCTCATGGAGTCGGATCTTGTGCGGTTCTGGACGACACAATCTCTGCCACGAGGGCATTCCAGCAGATAAATGACGCCTCTAGTGTCGTGGGTGTGGAAACCCTTCACGTGGACTTTACGCCCTTGTGGGGGAGGCAGCAGGTCCGGAGCTTTTATAATGGAGCTGCAATGTTGGTCGTTGAGGCAGGGTCTCACGTTTAGAGGCCAATGTGGTTTGTTACTGTTGTGGATGGGAACAAAGGTTATATATGTGTGATCCTTTGTGTCTCCATTTTAATGTATTAGTTAGTATATACCTTACATACCTATATAACACAGCATGTAAAAGCTGTCTGTATATCTCTTGTCACTAATATGTTAACAAAATGGCCGCCTGTAGTGGTTTGTAGAGATCATCGTGTAATCCAAGATGGCGCCTATTCAGAAGTTACACCCTGTGTCCAAACATTTCTGAGCTGTGAGGAGGGGTCTGTAGATAAGGACTTGCCAATAGACCCTCACAGCCAGGTACATGTAATGCTTCTTATCTACTAATTTGCAAAAGTATAAAAAGCTGCCATTTTGTGAATAAAGCAGAAAGCATTTTCACAGCAATAAGGCATGTTGTGATTGTTCTTTCTCGGTGCACCCTTTGTTATTTTTAAGCTAATTTGGACCCCCACAAGGACAGAATAGCCCCTGTGAGGCTACTTCCATATCATTACCTCGTTCTGGGCTTAGATCAGGTGAAATAATCAGGCTTCCTATAGTGCGTCCCTTTCTATAGACAAAATGTGCAATGTTCCAGGATTTTGTAACTGTTCGTTTCACAATTATACTGTGTGCATCATACAAACCAGTCGCCCATGGACTTTCGCCCATGGGGGTCTTTGCTCCTGTGTGATGCACCAGCCGGCCTCGTCCCCTCTGCCCACCTCCAGTCCCATGACATCTGACCTCTTCTCATCATAACCTCTGGTCACAAACTTCTTGACAATCATATCCCTTTGTCCAGCACATAATGGATCGTTCCAGCAGATCCTTCTTGTTCTGATGAACTGACTCATTGGTGTCCCTTTAAATGTTTGGGGGCATGAGGGCTCCTTTTGTGAAGTACATTATTCCTTCCTGCAGACTCGGTGTAGAGCCTGGTACACATCCCCTCATTGGTTCTATGGATCTTGACATCGAGGTAGTGGACGACTTCCTTGTCTAGAGTAGGATAAGTGGATGGATGTAATTAAAAAATTGGATGAACTGAAACAATTCATCCTTTGTTCCTTTCCATGAGACAAAGACGTCGTCCACAGACCTGCATCCCGCAGCCACCTGAGTGTATCCCAGTGCAGGAGAGATAGATTGCCTGTCCAGAGACGCCATGAATAGATCTGCCTAACTGGGTTCCACAGGGGACCCCATCGAGGTGCCCGGCAGCTGAAGAGAGATCTCCTCGCCAAATCTGAAATAATTCTTAGTCAAGATGATGTCAGGTAAGAACATTATAAAATTGATTTGGGAATTATAAGGACTAATCCTCACTGAGTGCGTCTCTGGCTGCATTCCTGCTTTATATGTTGGTAAAAAGAGACTCGGGGCGACATATAGGATTTTTGGAGGCCAGACGCCATTTTTTTGCGCACATTAGTAGTGTAGACTGCAGCTGAATCTATAAACCTGTTCTACTGTGAGTCATAGATTTAGTGCTTTCTAGCTACAAAGCGACGCCTCAGGCTCAGGTGAACCGCTTGCCTGTCCCAGCAGTAATGGCCTGGATTTGCTGCACTGAAGCTATAACTGTGCAGCTTCGTACGGTTGTAGTGCGGCACCTCCAGCCGCCCCCCGAAATCAGGTGCTGTAGAGAGTGCTGCGGGCACCGCATAATGAACCTGATACTGCAGTGCCTGGTTAAAAATAGAGCAAATAGGGCTGCGCTAGTCTCGGGTTGAAAAGACGCCGGACTTCTGCCATAGCCCTGTTAATAAAATTGATCAGGTAAGGGCGTATCCTCACCAAGGGCGACATTATATAAATTCCTTACTGGATATCGTCTTGACTAAGAATTATTTCAGATTTGGCAAGGAGATCGCTCTTCAGCTGCCGGGCACCTCGATGGGGTCCCCTGTGGAACCCAGTTAGGCAATCTATTCATGGCGCCCTCGGGACAGGCAATCTATCCCCTCCTGCACGGGGGATACACTCAGATGGCTGGGGGGAGGTCTGTGGAGACGTTTTTTTGTCTCAGGAAAGGAACAAAAGGATGAATTGTTTAAGTTCACCCAAATTTTCCCCTGAATGAAAATCCCCCCCTTATCCAATTTTCCGCTCCCCAACGACTTTCCAAAATCCTTTGAAACCAATGAGGGGATCTGTACCAGGCTCTGCCCCAAAAACCTACAGGAAGGAATAATGAAACTTCCCCAAAAGGAGCCTTTCAGGGCCCCCAAATTTTAAAAGGGACCCCAAAGGGATCAGTTACAAAAACAAAAAGGGAAATTCGGGAACGATCCATTAGTGCTGGAAAAAAGGGATATAAAAGTAAAGAAGTTTGTGACCAGAGGTTATAAATTAGAAGGGGTCAGATGTCATGGGACGGAGGGGGGCCCAGAAGGGGCCGAGCCGGCTGTTACATCAATAAGAGAAAAAGACCTCCCAAGGCCGACTGGGTTTAGTTTGGGGCCCTTTACGATGCACAAAATTTTCCTTTTTTTTTAATTGTAAAACGAAAAATTATAAAACCCTGCCAATTTTATTTTAAAGTTTAAAAAATCCGGGGAACATTGCAATTTTGCCCATAAAAAAAAGCACTATGGGAAGCCAGATAGGGAAGTGAGTTCTTTGGGGCCCTTCCCCTCCTTTTGGGCCCGGGCATGAGGGATAAATATCCACCTAAACTGAGGGGAGCTATAGCTTGTTTCCCCTGGGGGGAGCTGTATAAATGATTGGGGGGACTTATATCCCTTTGACTGAGGAGGGTTTATTAAAAGGGGATGAGGGGGCTATATATACCGGGAAAAAAAAAGGGGGTCCTGTATAAAAACTGCCTTACTGGGGGATATATCCCATGCCTGCCTGGGGGCACCTAATAGCTTCCTTTGGGGGGGACCTGTGAGTTTCCGGGTCTGATGGGGGGAGCTATAGGATACCTGGGGGAAAACTTTTTATTTTTGAGGTTTTCAATTTAAAATTTGCGCCCAAAATCGGGCGGGGAAATGAGTTTTGGGGAGGGGAAAGAAGTCAGCATAAAAGGTGTGGACCGGTTTGGAAAAGAAACTTCACCTGGGGAAGTCCCCTTAAAGTACCGAACGGGAAAAATCACTTTTTATGGTGCAAAGTGTAAGGGGTTTATTTTTCGTAATGGTGGGGGGGTATTTTTCGTCTTTTTAAAATAGGGGTGATAGGGTTTTCCCAGGGTGTGGAGGTAGTTTTCGTCATTTATGTGGTGGGTTTAAAAAGGCCGGGGTTGGAGGTTTAAATTCCAGTCACTATATGATGGTGTA
>JAODAL010067342.1:0-17338 GCA_025379985.1 Phyllomedusa bahiana | reverse complement strand
AGCTACACGTTTTAAAAGGGCAAATAAGTACTTCCCCTGTATAAATTTTATACATTTTTTTTAAACGCATGGGAAAAACCCCCTTTTAAGACAGGTGAAAATACCAGTTCCCAGCAGGATGTCTACAGCTACTAAGGGTATGTTCACACAGCTTATTTTAGAGCATAACTGCGCGCGAATTTTTCGTCAATATTCATTTTAAGCTGTGAAATTGGGCCGCTTTTTCGTAATTCACAGCTCTCATAGAAAACTTAAATTTACCGTGTCCCGGGGGCAACAACACACTTTTGTATCCCGGGGGGGAGAAAAGTGATTTTAATTGCAATGGGGGCCGGGTGCTGGCACCCCGCCGCCCCCCCATCGCCTCCGTGCTTTGGAATTAAGCGCGTGCTTCCAAAACCCCCATGTTCGGGGTTGCCATAGCCCCCCGGAACATCCCCTAAACCATAGTTCCCCAACTTTTGAAAATAAAAAAATAGGAGATAATATGGGCGGCGCGCGCACAAAATTTTTGCATGGCCAACCCCCACCTTAGGGTTCCCACCCCCTTAAAAAACCCACCCCTACTCCACAATGGCTTTTGGGAAAAAAGCCAGTAATGCCCAAAAGCCCGGATAGCCCCCCCTAACCAGGGATGCCCCTTCAGGGAGGGGAATGCCTCCTTGCCAAATAGTGCCCTCTCTGACCAGGTAACCAAATTTGTAGCCATAAAACCCCCCCTTTTTGCAGGGAATTGCCCCCCTTGTTACCCGGTAGGCCCCCCATTGTTTGCCCGGTTGATGCCCCCCTTGTTTGCCAGGGGTGCCCCCCATTGTTTGCCAGGGAGAGCCCCCCTTGTTTGCCAGGTAAATGCCCCCTCTTTGGCCAGGGAGTGCCCCCATTGCTTTCCAGGAGTGCCCCTCTGTTGCAAGGTAGAGCACCCCCTGTACAAGGGGATGCCCCCTCGTTAGCCAGGGATCCCCATCATTACCGTGTGCCCCCATCGTTTAGGTTTGTGCCACCCCTGCCCCCCTTGTTAGCCAGGGAGTGCTCCATTGTTGCCAGGTGACCCCCATTTAGCCAGGGGTTTCCCCCTTTAGTGCCAGGGAGTGCCCCCATTAGTAGCCAGGGATGCCCCCCCCTTGTTGCCCGTGTGCCCCCATTGTAGCCGGATGCCCTCTCTGTTGCCAAAGGGATGCCCCCCCATTTTTAGCCGTAGTGCCCCCTCTGTTGCCAGGATTGCCCCCATTGTACCAGGTAGAACCCCCATTGTAGCCAGACGTGCCCCCCATTGTACCCCGGGTAAAAACCCCCCAGTAGCCAGACACCCCCCCAAAAACAATAAAAAAAAATAATAAAATCCACTTACCTGACCACCGCAAGGGCCAGCTACCGATCCCTCGCCACAGGGAATGGTGCAGCCGGGCGTCACTTCCTTTGACCTGACTGTTTTGTGGGCCGACCGGCGCCACATCAGGAGAGGGGGGCGGGAGGGACGACCCCTCCTGCCTCCCCCTGCCAGCCGAGTTTCCGGGCGGGAAGGGGGCGCCCCTTCACCCCCTGTGGGAACGGCCCGGGCGGCCCAAGTACGCCCCAGCGCACCCCGGCCCCGCGGCCTTTTAAAAGGACCCCCGCCGCCACTGGCGGGGGGAGAAATGCCAACCCCACCGGGAGTGGGGGGGGGGCCCCCAAAAATAAGGGGACCCCTTCCCCCCCCCCCCCCCCGCCAAAAACGGAGAGTTGGCATGTATGCCTAAGACTTTTCAGTATCCAAGTAATACTATGTCGATTTAGAAAACCAGAAAGTGGACTATTGATTTTCGCTTATTAATACACAGGGGACTAGGGGTTTATTCATTTTTGACCCCTGGTTGAGGTATTGACTCTCTAAGGGGACGTTCACACGATAGTATGTTCAGAGAGGACATGTCCACACAGAGAACTCGTTGTTTCCTTCTTGAAAATTCCGCACTTGCAAGCGCAAAATTTCAATGAGAAAAGGACACGGACTGCTTCCTATACTTTAGTATTTGTCTGAACGACGAGGCTGATTTTATATGGCAGTCTATGGAAACTGTACAGGCGTTTTGGACGCTTATATATTGGGCACGCAATACATCCCAAAATAAGCATAAAAAAACGCTGTGTGAAATCCCCTAAGGGTATACCCAACTCATGGAAACTTAGAGGTATGGTATACAATGTGAAAACAGACTCAGCCAGAAAAGCAAAAGATCTGGACATGTGTAGATTGATCAAGTCAGGAAAAACAGGACAAGGCAGTTATAGAGTAAAAGTAGGTCAAGATAGGCCAGGCCTGGAAAAAAGAGAAACACAACCTATCACACAACCTATCCTGGCAGTATCCCCTTCTCTGGAACAGGACATCAGTTGTACAAACATTAAAAGAATTGCCCAACGAAGTAATATGTAGAAAAATAACATGTATAAAATTTAAAAAAACATACTTCTTAGGGTATGCAGCACACATTTCACTGCGTATTTGCGCTTTAGTACGGCCCGAAATGCGCGCTGCAATTACGGTAATTCATAGCTCTCATAGAGTCTTGTCTTCCCCAGTGTACAATATGATCGTATTGTATGCCGGGGGAGAGGAGTGACATGTCACTGCTAGTGACAGTGAATGGGGCTGGCCTCCCCCTGTGCTTGGAAGTACGCGCTGGACAGTGCCTACTACTAAAACATCCGGCGTATTGCGGCACATACAGTATGCACCCCAATACGCCGTGTGAACATACCCTATATGCCACTGATGATCAAGCTCTGGTCTTTGCTTACAAGCAGTAACCACTGCAGTCAGTCAGTGACCTCAGCAATCATGTGCCAACATATTGCCATCACTGCCAAGTCATAGAAATGGTCATGCCAGTGCAATGGGACGTGATGACTGAGGTTGTAATTGGCAGTAAGGGGTCATTCACATGGTGTTTTTGGATCCATGTTGGATCCGAAAATCGCATCCAAAAACGCAGTGTTGATCGGATCCATCACGTATCCAACATGTAGCTGCGTGTTTGGATGTGTGTTGGATGCAGCAGGATCGCACCCTATAGTTTTAGATAGGGCTCCTGCTGCGCCTTTCAGACCAAGAGTTGACATGTCAGTTCTAGGAACGGATCCAAAGGACACAATGAGACACGCATGGGCGATCACTCGTGTGAACGCTGATGTGTGTCTCATATAAAACGCAATATAAATCACATTGCTATTTATTAGATATGTGTTTGGGTCCGTTTAGGGTCCGATAGACGGATCCAAACACGTATCGAAAAGCGAATGTTCACACAGACTCAACACGCTGTGTGAACATACCCTAAGTGTTTGGACCAGCAGCCACAGCTTCAGCACTTGTTGGACAGTGAATTAACCAGTTCTGTTTATACCCCTTTTCCTTTTTGCAGTACACGTGGGCTTGAATGCTTTCTTGCTTTCTACTAGTTTTATCGCCTTTTCTCCCTGATATGTTAGGCTTTATTTTATATCACTTTTACATTTTTTTACGTGAGGGAAAATAGTAAAAAGCAGAAACAGAAAATGTGGTGCTAAAAAGTTTTGTAATTGTGTCACTTTTTTTAATCAGCGACATTTATATATAGGTGATATCACCATTTAGGGTCCTTGGGCTAAAAGTTGCATTTCTGGCTGTTAACATGTCATTGCGGATGATATATAACCCCAAGTTACAGGGGAAATCCAGCAGTTGCACTGACTGCAGAGCTGATCTCAGTCTGATGAGACCCAGCAGGTCAGGGAGTCACTGACCCCTGGCAGTCAAGAGCCTGACAGGCTGGGGAAACAAGAAGCTGACAGGCTCCCTGCCTCCCTGTGATATAGTGCTTATTGAGTGATCGAGAAGGCAGGGTCAGTTATAAACCATCCCTGTCTTCTCAGTGGAGAGTCAGCTATTGCTGATAGCTGGACCCAGTGTGGGGGGATGGGGGGCCTGGGGCCCACAGGGGAGTTGATCTTGGGGTTCCCACCCTTTGTACAAAAAAAAATTTTACGGCCTTTTCGGAAAATATAGGGCCCCCCCCCCATTTTAAACCACTTAATACGGGTGTGCAAAACGAACTGTTTTGTGAAATTTAAAATAGCAAGTGAGCCCAAATATCTGTCTGTTAACTTTCCCAATAGACACAGGGAAAAATTTTGCCCCACCCCTTTATCCCCACCCACCCACTTTACAATATCCCCCTAACCACTTTCCCAACATCCCCCCACCCACATACACTATCCCCCCCCAACCCCCCATAAATATCCCCCTTTCCACCCACAATAAAATTTATCCCCCCCCAAACCCACTTTAAAATATCCCCCTCCACCCAATCATATACCCCCCTCCATTTTTCCCCTTGGTCAAGCACCTTGCCCCTTTCCTAAAATAAACACCAAAAAAGAAAGAAAAAGTTTTAAACTCCTATAAAGGGGTTTCAATCGGGGGACAAATGTACGCTGGCTTTTATCCCTAAACCCCCACCAAATAGAGCTCCAATACCCAGCAAAGGTTTTCCCTACAACCCCAACCATATAGAGGCCCAGCCCCAGCTCAGGTTAAACCCTACAACCCCACCATTTTGAGGTCGACCCCAGCTCAGGTAAAAAACCAAAAAACCACCCCCAAATTATAGATCCCACAAAAAGAGGTCAGACACCCTGGTTTAAAAACCTAAAAACACCCCCATTTGGGAGGACCACTTAAAGGTCAGACAAAAACCCTAAGGTATAACCTACAACACCCCAATTTAGGGACCACTTTAGAGGTCAGACACCAGCCTGGTATAACCTACAACAACCCCCCAATAGGGGAAAAACATAAAAGGTAAGACACCAGCTGGGGTAAAACCCTAAAACCACCCTAGAGATCTGACACCGTCAGGCAAAATCAATTACAGTGAATACAGCATGACCCCCTTTATAGAAGTAAAATAACCCCTTACATCCGGGACTAAACGGAGCCCTTTCCAAATTGGGAGTCTTTTTTTTCCCTTTTCATGAGTGTTCTTTTTCCCCTTTTTCCTATGCATCCGTTTCCACCCCCCCATGGGCCCTTGTCCGGCCACAATCACCCCTGCAAAAATTACAAAACAAATTTCTTAGAATCCTAAATTTTCCCCAGAATCTCTTTACCTTTTTCCCACCTCTGTTAAAAAACTTACAGGGGTGGGAGAGCGGGTAAAAGCCAAAAATTAGGGGCCCCTGGTACCCCTTAAGGGGGTTGGAGGGGGGGAAAAAAGGACTAACCCCCGGAGATAATGTAAAAAATATGGGCTGTCCCCTTTTCTCAATTATATTCCCGGTAGGTAAAAGGTAAATCTTTTTGGTAGGTAGGCTTTTTAGACTTTTTGGACCCCAGTCTGTAGGTGGGTTTGGTTTTTTCCCAGTTAGGTAAGTATGGGTTTGTTAGGGCCCCCCTTTATATAGGCTCAAGAAAGTTGGGGGAACCCCCTTTAGGTAGTATACAGGCAGTTAGGGTTTCCCCAATGAAGTAATTACAGGCATTTTAAGGCCTCTTTAGGTAGTTTACGGGGCAGTTAGGGGTCCCCTTTTAGGTAGTGGCGGGAAGCCCTGCTCCCACCCCCCTTTTGCTATGTTTTGGTAGTCAGGGCCCCTTTTTGTATTTAGGTGGGCCAGGGCCCCCTTTGTAGTCAGGGCCCCCACATTTTGCCGGGGACCCCCCTTGTGCCGGGACCCCCTGTAGGTACAGGGGCCCCCTGTGGTTTAGTCGGGGGGCCCCCTTTGTGGGGTAGCCAGGGCCCCCTGTAGGTACCCAGGGCCCTTTTGTACCAGCCCCCCTTTTGTAGTCGGGCCCTCTTTGTAGCGGGAAACCCCCTTTTAGTTTACCCGGGGGCCCCCCCTTGTGCCGGGGGCCCCTTTGTAGTCGGGGGCCCCCCTGTAGGTTTTTTGGGGCCCCTGTGGGTTTAAGTCAGGGGCCCCCTGTGGGTTTAGCCTGGCCCTTTTGTAGTGGGGGGCCCCCCCCTTGTCCCCAGGGCCCCTTTGTAGCCGGGGGCCCCCCCCCTTGTAGCCGGGGGCCCCCTTTTTTGCCAGGGCCCCCCCCTTGTAGCCGGGGGGCCCCCTTTTGGGTGCCAGGGCCCCCTTTTTGGGTAGCCAGGGGACCATGTGGGGAGCCAGGGACCCCGGGGTGGGTTTAGCCGGGGCCCCCTTTTGTGTAGTCAGGGCCCCCTTTTTTGAAGCCCGGGGACCCCCCTTGTACCCCAAAGGGACCCCTTTGTAGTAAGGGACCCCCTTTTTGCCGGGGCCCCCCTTGTACCCGGGGGCCCCCCTTGTGGGGGGGCCGGGGACCCCCTTGTGCCAGGGCCCCCGGTAGTCGGGACCCCCTTGGGCCAAGGAAACCCCTGTAGTCGAGCCCCCTTGTACCCCAGGGACCCCCTTGTACCCGGGCCCCCTTTTTGGCGGGATCCCCTGTAGTCGGGCCCCCCCCTTGAGCCGGGCCCCCCCCCCTTTTTACCCAAGGGGGCCCCCTTTTAAAAAAGGGCCCCCCCTGTAGTCAGGGCCCCCTTTTTAGCGGGCCCCCCCTTGTGTCAGAGCCCCCCTTGTAGCCGGGAACCCCTTTTTCCCGGGAAACCCCCTTGTACCCGGGCCCCCCCTTTTTAGCCAGGGACCCCCTTTGTAGCCGGGGCCCCCCCCTTTGGGTAGCCGGGGGACCCCCTGTATTTCAGGCCCCCCCCTTTTTAGCCAGGAACCCTTGTAGCCGGAAAAACCCCTTGTACCCGGGGCCCCCCCCTTGTAGCCGGGGCCCCCTTGTACCCCAAGGACCCCCTTTTTGCCAAAAACCCCCTTTTTGTCAGACCCCCCCCCTTGTAGCCGGGGGACCCCCTTGTTAACCCAGGGACCCCCCTTGTGGGCGGGACCCCCTGTGGGTCGGCCCCCCCCTTTTGTAGCCGGGGCCCCCCCCCTTTGTACCCGGGAAAAACCCCCTTTGAAAGCCGGGGCCCCCCCCTTTGGTATCGGGGACCCCCTTTGTTACCCAAGGACCCCCTGTAGCAGGGGGCCCCCCCTTTGTACCCGGGAAAACCCTTTGTACCCGGGGCCCCCCTTTTGTAGCCGGGGGACCCCCGTAGCCGGGGGCCCCCCCCGTGTAGCCAGGGACCCCGGGTAGTCAGGGCCCCCCCTTTAGCCGGAAACCCCTTGTACCCGGGGAACCCCTTTTTGCCGGGGAAAACCCCTGTAGCCAGGGCCCCCCCTTGTAGCCAGGGAACCCCTTTTAGCCAGGACCCCCTTGTTAGCCAAAAAACCCCCTTTGTGTCAGGGGCCCCCCCTTTTTACCCAGGGCCCCCCTGTTTTTCAGGCCCCCTTTTTGCCGGGGAAACCACCCTTTTGTCATACCCCCCCTTGTAGCCAGGGGACCCCCTGTGGGTCAGACCCCCCCCTTTTTGTACCCGTGCCCCCCTGTGTCTTGGGCCCCCCTTGTACCCTGTAAACCCCCCTGTAGTCAGAGCCCCCAAACCTTGTAGTCAGGGCCCCCCTGTAGTCAGAGCCCCCCCTTGTACCCAGGGCCCCCTGTATTTAAAAAAAAAAAAAAAAACAACCACCCCACTTCTGGCTCCGGTCCCCGTTCTGGAGGCCCGGCCGTCCGAGCTCCCCTCGGCTCCGTATGGCGCCCTGCATAGGGGCTGTGAAGTGAGTCCTGCGCCGCCTCGTCAGCAGTGGGGCCCGGCGCCGGCAGGCTGAAGGGCCTAACGCTTCCCCTGCCAGGCAGATCGCGGAGCGCGCGTAGTTGCGCTGTGCCCCGTGCATGCGCAGCCCGGGATCGGGGATTCAGCCCCCAACTCCCGGGACGGTCTCTGGGTGCTGGGACGGTCCCGGGTGCTCGGGACCGGATGCGGGACGGGCCCCGGGGGAAAGGGCACTGCCCCCGGGGCCCCCGCGGCTGGGGGGGGGCCCCCCGGGGGTTTTCCCCGGGCCCCCAGCGGCCCCGGTTTGGGTGGCTAGATCTCCCCCAGGCTGTCAAATTTGGCCGTGTTCACAAGGCTTATTCAAGTCGCAATTGCGAGCCGGATTGCGCTCGCAAATCCGGCTTGAATAAGGGGGTGGGTGCGGGGGCAGGGTGGGGGCGCCTTGCGGGGAGGAGCGACGGAATCCACTGTGCTCTATGAGAACTGGGATTACCGTAAATTTCTGGAGGATTGGAGCCGTACTGCAGGCAAATTGGCGCGCAGTACGGCTCCAATCCAGGCGAAATAACCCGTGTGAAGGGCCCCCTTAGTGTACGGCTTCTTGTAGGGGTTCAGCACCCGTCAGAGAGCCAGCTTACCAAAGGGAATTTTCACAAACTTTTTGCGGGGCTAATTTGGGGGCCTTTAATTGTGGGGAAATTTCCCCTGAGTTTGCACCAATATGGTCTTCATAGTCTTTTTGAAGTATGTTTCCCCTTGAAATTTTCCCTGCGTACAATATGCGGGGGGCAGGGGTGTAACTTAAAGCTCTTGGGCCCTAGTCAAAAAGTGAAAGGGGGCCCCCAGTTCCAGTGCCATTTAAATTTTAGTGCCTTCTTATTGGAAAAAGGTTTTTTTTGGCCCCCCTTGGTGCGGGCCAGTAGCGACTGCGACTGTAGATATGCCCCTGGCTGGGGGAAAGATTTATATGTCAGTGGGAACCGGCACAGAGCGTTTTAGAAGTACGAGCTGGCCAGCTAAAACACCCGGCGTATTGGAGCATACATTTCGTCCCGAAATTGTGTGTGAACATACCCTAATGTTTATAGTCTATGGGTGGTCAGCAGAGAGAATTGACTGCTCCTTTTATTTTCTGTAGTTGGACAACCCCTTTAACCCTTTTACTGTCCTATATCACTTGAGTTGTAGTCGAGTTGTAGACATTAACCCCGTCTCTGTCCTAGTCCTCAGGAATGTTGTTATGATCTATTAATTATTCTAATTGTTCGGTGGTTTATGGCAATTAAGTTCTAAGCTTTGAACTTAGGGGCCTGTGTTATTAATTGGGGCTTGTATTAAATCGGTTATAAAAACTAAATTTTAACAACATAAGGCATCTAAAATCATTTGTGGGCAAAACCTTCCTTATTTCCCCCACCTAGGCCTTATAGTGATGTCAATATAAAGGGAATATTAGGAAAACCGTGAATATTCAGGCGCAACCCTTCCCATGGCAAGCCATGTCTTAAAGGGATTGTCTCACTGTAGGTTTTCAGGCTACCTCAGTGTGTATGGCACCATAGGATTTTTAAATTCAGGGGTGGGCTTCTTGTCTGCCTCTTCTCCTCCCCCTTCCCTCCTCCCTATACCTACGTCATCACCCTGGTGCTCGCTCCCGATGCTAAGTCTTCAGTAAATCAGACTAGCTTTGGGGATCGTGGTCCAGGAATCTAGATGAAAGTTACTTCCCATGCCCCCTGCTCAAGTTTTTACCTCATCCATCTGTGGTGGTCCCCCCCCTCCTCCCCAAACATGTCACTGTTCTTCCCTATGCAGAGTATGTAAGAGTTGTTTTACATACCACGGGCTTGCTTCATGTTACAAAATGAATCCAGTCTTGTATAAACTCCTCCAGAGCTGTGCAGAGTGAAATGCTCTCAGCCTCTAATGCTCCTTCTATGTTTAGGCACAGTCACACAATTGTACTGTTTTCTGATTATAGAAGCCCTGCAGTATTATTCTGTTTCTTCTGGCTGTGCAGAGTGAAAATGTGCTGGTCCCTTACTTTAAAGTGAGAGGCGGGAAATGCAAGCTCCGTGAATACAGCCGACCGGGGGTAAACAAAATGTAAATGGCTCTCAGCTAGTGAAATGAAAGGAGGAGGGACCCGACCAGGACTGGAGATCAGTGTAAACAGAAACAGAAAATAAGGGATCCTGTGATAACAAGACAGCTTGCAAGAATCCAATTGCCCAAAATTGCTTGTATTCACTGTCCCCTTATTCTGAATACCATTCAACCCCTCTAACTGAAGGCGGATGACATCATCCTCCCCCCTTACTGTTCATGCTCGCACCCGAGTCAGTGTGTTTGTTTGAGATGAGTAGGAGGGGATAGCACATCCATGCTCTTCCCCCCATCTCTGTCTGAGTCCACATGTCACTGTGTTGGTCCTCTCCCTATGCAGGCTTTTTTTGTAAAAAATGTTTGGTTACTTACCACAGCCCTGCATTCAGTTTAGACAGTCTTCTATAAACTCATAGCACTGATCTCTTCTCCTCTCACAGCTGGAGGTTGGTTACAGTTGAATCCAGTCTTCTATGAACTCATCCAGAGCAGCATAGATCTGTCTCCTTTCTATGGTTACACACAGCAGCATTAGGCTCGGTGCTGGCCGTATAGAGTGAAATGCTGCCTGCCCCTTATTCTGAGTGAGAGAGGCAGGAATGCACGCTCCCGTAAATACGACCGGGGGCCAGACAGAATGTAAATTAGTAGAGCCGTCAGCCAATGAAATGAAAGGAGGTGGAATCTGGCTGACACTGGGGAACTGTGTTTACTTAAAGGGGTGTTATCGTTTGAGCTGCTCGTGCTGTTCAGCTAATTTTCTCAGATTGAGTTTGAAATCCAGGGGCGTGTCTCTCCTGTCAGCAGGGGTGCTCTCCTCCCAGGAGGCGTGTCTCCCCTCACTGAAGAACTGTGACATCATCATTTTGTTTAAAGCAGGGGATGCAGAAGGTTGTCTGGATATAACAGCTCTGTAGCCCCCTGCCTGTTATGTCTGCAGCCCTTTAGGCCCAAACTCCAGCAAGCACCTGTCATATGTCTTAGTTTACAAAACTGAAAGCAGCAGCTGTTACTTCTGTGGTGTTCATCAAATTGTATGAAAAAAGGAGGATCTTTACCCAAAACAAAGTCGCTTCAAGTAAAGATCTCGCTTCCTTGTCGTACATGGGTGAAAACAATGGGGGAGAAACAAAACAGCTTTGAGAGAAGGCCTGTAGTTATAACTAATTGGGTGGGGTGCAGGGTAGAGGCACAGTGGGAGACTATTCTTTTAAAAAGGGGTTTGGAGTTCTATCCTACAGGGGATATATATTTTTTTCCCCTAAAAATTTACCCATATGTAGGGGGACTAAAATATATATGTTAATCTTATAAGTTATATACCATACGGGCTCCCCTTATATTTCTCATCCCCCAGAATAATGCTTGTATCACGTAGTTGGAAGTGTTGGTGGTGCAAGGATAGGACAATAGGGGAGCTTTGTGTGTGAAAGAAAAAAATAAGATTTCTAAAAAAATTTTTTCATTTCGTTACTTTTGTGTACAAATTTTAAAGAAAAAAATAATTTTTCTGAGGGGTTTGAACCCCCAAACCTTGTCTTGCAGGGTGGCACCTAAGCTCGAACCCCCCAAACAGCTTTGCAGACACAGTGTTGAACCTTATTTTATCAACGATGAGAGTCAAAAGGAAGGGGAGCTTACTTCGATCTGGGGAAAACAGAACGCCTTCTTTTCAAGGGATCTGTGAGGGGGTTTAAATAAACCTTTTGGAAAAACCCCCCTTAAACACCCAGTAATTCCCCAGAACATTGACCCAAAAGCTGGGAGATGTAATAGAGGCAGCAGACCTAGGTTTCCTATCTTTTTTAACACTCAGAGGGGGTAAACCAGAGTGTGAGGCAGCCAATCACAGCGAGGGGGCTGGCCGGGGGTTTCCTGTCTGGGGGGTTACCCCAACGGGTAATGAAATGTCAGCAGCCAATCAAGTGTAGGGGCTGTCTGGGGTGGAGAACGACCAGGGGGCGCGACCGCAACAGCAGAAATAAAGACAGATTTACAAGATGCTCTATTGCAAACCAAGGACAGAGGTATGAAACCCCAATTACAAAGTGCTTTTTTTTCTGTTCCCCTAAATTTAGACTATTTTGTAACGATAAAACCCCTTTAAACAGAAGATAAGGGATCCTGTGAAAACAAACCGCTTTGTAATTTACATCTAATTTCAAAGTTGTTTTTTTCACTGCCCCTTATTCTGAAGCCATTTAATGTAAAGAGAAAAACCCCCTTTTCCCGTGTGTGCTTGCCCGGCTGTTCCTGCTGTATCAGTGCACGTCTGCCACTGTGGGATCTTGCTGTCCTCCCAAGATTAGGAGAAGCATGGGGGGGGCTGATATTGTTCAGGGTGTGGAGCCTTTAGTCTGTGGGCTTTTTATGCTAATAAATAGAGCAGGGTACCAAGCTCCACGGACTCACAATAACAACAAAAATGTTATGTGCCGTCCTCCCTTCAGACACATTGTAGGTATCATCAAACACTATGCTGTGACCCTCCTCCGTTCATAGCAGAGGACAGCCACAGTATAGTGTATTTAGAAGAGTGAAGAAATCAGGCGATACCTTTTTTGGTTTAAAGAGTATATTTAATTTTAGGCTTTCGAGAGTCTGTCCCTTTTCAGACTGGGGTTATACAAGAAAATGAAAATTTACAGATTTTTTATACAAAAGAAAGGGGCCTTTAAAAAGGGTCTTAGAATCTTTAAAAATAACAAAATGCAATATAAACAGAGAAGTCATTTTCGGCAGGGGGCAAGACACAACTATCTGGAAAATTTTTGAGTTTGAAAAAAGGGGGCGGTAATTCCCGCTCCCTTTTCTATAGCCCTCAGGTGTAAAATTTTTTTTTCACAGTTCCCCACATAGTTTGACTTAAAAACTGGCAGGGAAAATTTTGCCCCTTTTGTAGAGTTTGAAATGTTTGCTTTTAAAATTTAAAAAACCCCCCTCCTTTCCCCTCCCCCTGCGTCTTAAAAATGTTTCCCTTTTAAAAACCCTAAAAATTTTAGATCTTCAAATTAAAAATTGGGCCTATCTGGAGAATGTGGGCCACCGGGAAAATCAGTTCTGCTGTTATTTAAAGGTGAATCTGTGTGAAATTCCTACGCTGGGTGATCTCTGCCCTGTTTCCCCACTAGAGGGCCCTTTGGAAGGGCTTTTCATTTCACATAATCCCGATACACCACAAAAACTAACCTCAGGAAAATTTTCCCCCCCAAAAATTTTTGCACCTTCTGGGGGCTGTGGGACAGGGAAAAACGTCAGCATGGGGGATGTGGCCCGGGAGGTCCTTTTCAAACCCGTTTTTTAGGCCGGGGTTTAGGTGCCTTTTCATTGGGGCCTTCAGGCGATTTCCCGGGCAATAATACGCCGCAGGGTTTTGGGGGTTTTCCGAAAGGAGAGGGGAGGGGGGGTGGGGGAAAATGTCTTTGAGTCTTTTGTCCCTATGTGGGCCGGTTAAGTTCCTTGGGAAAACTAAACGAAGGGAAACTCCAACTGTGGGTTGTAATTGGGCCAAAAAGGGGGGACTCGTTCTTCCTTCTGGGGGCTCTTTGTAAAATTTAGCAACTGTCTTTTGTTGATGGCGGGCCCCTTTGTATTTGGTTGTCAGGCAAATTTTTTGGGCCCGTATTTCCCCAAATTGGGGGGAAAATTTTGGGCCTCATTCCCCGAAAGGGGTTGTCCAGGGCTGTCTTGTCGGGGGAAAAACCAATTTTTAAACCCTATAGCCTGGCTTTTAATTTTAGATGTTTTGTGTGCTTGGGGGGTTGGGGAAACTGGGCATTCCCGAGGTAGGCTGTTCTGTTTTGTCGGGTTTTTGGTACCTGTTTTAGTAGCCGGTGGTCCCCTTTTAGGGGTATTGTAGTTCCAGAAAGTGGAAATTTTTCTCCCCTGAATAGGTAAGTTTTTAAAGGTTTTTGGGGGGGGTGGAAAAGGGTTTTTGAAGTCCATTATGGGGAATTTTAATTAAGGGCCTCCCCGGGCCCCCAGTCCAAGGGCAATGAAAATCCAATATAACGGGGGGTACATCATGGGGTTTTGGGGGTGCATGTGGATAGAACGCTCCTTTTCCAAATTCAGGGATAAAAAGGGTTTTCATTTTGGGGGGCCCCAAACGGACCCCATTGAATTCCCCTTCGCTGTAGATATAGGTTTCCCCTCCCAAAATTTAAAAAAAGTTGTGGCTGAGTATGAAACCCTATAGCTTTTTTATTGGGTTTTGTTGGGAGGTTTAGTTTCTCCAGGTGCGCCCGACATGCTGCAACTCCATCCTTGGGGGGTATATTGGCATACAAGGATTCTACATCCATGGTTGCCAAAATGGTGCCACTTCAGGAAGGGACCGAGGGGCATTGGTTTGTAAGAAGATCCGTGGTGTCCTGGATGTAACTAGGAGCAAACAGACAGCTATCCAACCCCGCCCATTACTCCAAACTTGACAGTGATCCCACAGAGGACTTTATAAACAGCTAAAGGATATGATCAAGAATTTTTTCCAACTCGGTCCAGAGGCAGGTAGAAGGGCTCATCCCAGCAGATCCCAGGCCGGGCTGCTTTTTACATGCTCCCCAAGATCCCCTAAGATGGCAACCCTGGGAGGCCTATCATTTCGGCATTGGGACTCTGACAGAGAATATCTCGGGTTGGGAGGGAAAAAAATCTCCTATTAAACCGGGGAACCCAACCATGCCCGATCTTAACAAACTCAATGCCCTCGGTCCACTTCCTGAGGGCACCATTTTGGCCACCATGGATGTAGAACCTGCTATAGAACCACTCACAGCCTAATGAGACAGTATAACTGCTTGTGACTCAGTGAAACATCCTAGTGAGAAAACCCCTTTCTTAAACCCCACGCCATAACAACCCACATGTGAATAAGGAACGGTTGGCTGCATTGTGGCAGTGCCATGTGTGTCCAGGGTCATGTTGCCACTAGTGGACGCACAGGGGGTTGCACTGGTCGCCATTACGCAGTGACTTGAGAGACGCAGCCTCATTCACATTCATTGGCTGCCACAGTGCTTAGGACTTGCCAAAGCTAAGGTGTCCACAGAAGCCATTGCTGGGATGTGCTGGTCAGCCCAGGCCTGTGGGGGCGCCAGAGAACCTGCTGACCTCAGCGGTACTGCATAAATGTTGCTGTAACCTTTCCCCCACTTCCCATGAGTCACTGACAGGATGGTACGATCCTCCCTCAGTTCAGGGAAACCCTGCTGTGGACTGTACCATTCTACCTCACAGGAGGGGAGTAAATGACCGCGCTGCCCGCATTGTCGTGTGGGGTTATTACTAACCAGACCTAGGATCCTATGACCTGAGGACGTATTTCAGGCGGGCACCGTCCCCCGTTATACGAATAATAGGTATATTGAGAGGGCAATCCTTCCAGGCTCCCCCCGCCTCGCGGTGGAGCGGCCCAGCTGCTGACGTACTGCTAGTGTGACGTAACGCAGCGGAGGATTGCGGGCAGATGTGAGGAGCCGGCACCTGCGAGGCGGACGCTTGTAGTGAGAGCCGCAGCTGAGCGGGATGTATCAGAGCTCGGCAGGCAGGCTGTGCTCGGCGCTGAGAGACGTGCCCGCACTGTGCGCCTCCTCCCTGCGGCAGCCGCACCACTCCCCGGGGAAGAGGAGAGCGCTCTCGCCGCCCGTGCTGGGCTCGCTGGCTGCTCTCGGTTGCTGCCATAGTCTGGCCGGCTGGATCGGGGACGGGACGGCTAAAGCGGCGTCCAGCCCGGGCACATCATCATCATCAGCTGCGGTGGCCTCGGCCGGGAGCCCTGCCCGCTCTGCTCCCCGCTCCGGTAAGTGCTCCGCGGTGCGGCGTTATGTAATGCAGGTGGGGGAGGGGCTGCAGTGCAGCGGGAGGTGGCCGCGTCCTGTATCCCCGGCGGCCGCGGGCCAAGCACAAGCCATGGCTACTGCGGGCGGCAGGACACTGGTGCCCGGGCACATGGGTGAGCATCATCGGGTGGCATGTCCATGCTGCGGGCACTGCTGATACTGGAGGGCAGAGGGGCCCGGGCACATGGGAGAAGCTCATCGGGTGGCATGTCCATGCTGTGGGCACTGCTGATACTGGAGGGATGGAGGGCAGAGGTGCCCGGGCACATAGGAGAAGCTCATCGGGTGGCATGTCAATGCTGTGGGCACTGCTGATACTGGAGGGATGGAGGGCAGAGGTGCCCAGCACATGGGTGAGCCTCATCGGGTGGCATGTCCATGCTGCGGGCACTGCTGATACTGGAGGATGGAGGGCAGAGGGGCCCGGGCACAGGGGTGAGCCTCATCGGGTGGCATGTCCATGCTGTGGGCACTGCTGATACAGGAGGATGGAGGCAAGGGGCCCGGGTACAGGGGTGAGCATCATCGGGTGGCATGTCCATGCTGTGGGCACTGCTGATACTGGAGGATGGAGGGCAGAGGGGCCCGGGCACATGGGAGAAGCTCATCGGGTGGCATGTCCATGCTGTGGGCACTGCTGATACTGGAGGGATGGAGGGCAGAGGGGCCCGGGCACATAGGAGAAGCTCATCGGGTGGCATGTCAATGCTGTGGGCACTGCTGATACTGGAGGGATGGAGGGCAGAGGGGCCCGGGCACACGGGTGCGCCTGTTCGGGTGGCATGTCCATGCTGTGGGCTCTGCTGATTCTGGAGGGCAGAGGGGCCCGGGCACATGGGTGAGTATCATCGGGTGGCATGTCCATGCTGTGGGCACTGCTGATACTGGAGGATGGAGGGCAGAGGGGCCCGGGCACATGGGAGAAGCTCATAGGGTGGCATGTCCATGCTGCGGGCACTGCTGATACTGGATGGAGGCAGAGGGGCCGGGACAGGGGTAGCCTCATCGGGTGGCATGTCCATGCTGTGGGCACTGCTGATACTGGAGGATGGAGGGCAGAGGGGCCGGGTACATGGGGAGCCTCATCGGGTGGCATGTCCATGCTGGGGCACTGCTGATACTGGAGGGAGGAGGGGAGAGGGCCCGGGCACATGGAGAAAACTCATCGGGTGGCATGTCCATGCTGTGGGCATGCTGATACTGGAGGGATGGAGGGCAGAGGGCCGGGGACATGGGTAAACTCATCGGGTGGCATGTCCATGCTGTGGGCACTGCTGATACTGAGGGGGGTGGGCAGAGGGGCCCGGGGACAGGGGAAACTCTCGGGTGGCATGTCCTTTCTGTGGGCCACTGCTGATACTGGAGGATGGAGGGCAGGGGGCCCGGGGACATGGGGAAGCCCCATCGGGTGGCATGTCCATGCTGTGGGCCCTGCTGTACTGGATGGGGGGCAGAGGGCCCGGGCACATGGAGAGTCATCGGGTGGCATGTCCAATGCTGTGGGCACTGCTGATAAATGGAGGGGTGGAGGGCAGAGGGGCCCGGGATATGGGGAAGGCCCCACGGGTGGCATGTCCATTTCTCGGGCACCGCTGATACTGGAGGATGGAGGGCAGAGGGGCCCGGAACAGGGGGGGAGCCTCATCGGGTGGCATGTCCATGCTGGGGCACTGCTGATACTGGAGGATGGAGGGCAGGGGCTAGGACATGGGGAGGGGGTCATCGGTGGCCCCTGTCCCCCTGCATTTTCACCAAGAA
>JAODAL010067341.1:0-17338 GCA_025379985.1 Phyllomedusa bahiana | reverse complement strand
AACTGGTTGCTACAATTAAATTTAATGTTAACTAAGATACCTAGGTTGTGTACCACTTCAGTTTTACCCAGAGTTTTTCCATTTAAGAAGTAATCATAAAATGAATTTTCCCTTTCCATGTGCATAACCTTGCATGGGAACCATTGCATTAAAGTGAAAAGGCTTCATTCACACAGTTTAAATGGATCTAAGGCAGATAGGCAGAGTAATGACTCACATGACTCAAATGGAGGCAGACACTCTTCCAAATGCACTATATAAAAAAGGCAAAAATTTGCCACCACATCAATACACAAGTCAAACAAAAATACTAGTGCAAGCTGTTGTGGCCGCATTGCAAAAAGCAGTATTTTTAACACAAAAAAAACTAGCAAGAACTAAAACCCATGCAGCAACTGAATTTATATTTATTTATTTGTGATTTATTATTTAATTAATGTAATTTATTTTATTGCTGTGGAGTTTGTTTTATGCATTGCAACTACAACATTTTGCACCAATGTTCCTGTTTACTTGAGTTTGGATGTCCTGGATAATTTCTGCCTTTGTGTTTTGTATGATTCTATAAGTGTAATGATGTTATAACATTACACCAGCCACCAGCATATGACACTGCAGGGTGAGGCCTCTGCAGGACCAGAAGCTAATGGTCTATTTAGTAAATTGTAGGGTGAGGAGCAAATAATTTTATATCATTTTCAATGTTTTTTAGTAAAATTCTACACAATGGGCGACATGTCCCATTACTACTGCGCCATTTTTTGGTGTATTTTGCGCCAAAGACTGTTGACACCCTATTCTCTATATCATTTATATATTCATTTAACTGTAGTACACCAAAACTAGGTGCATTATATGCCAGGCACGACACATTTGAATTCGCCAAATATAGGCGCATGAAATTTGTTAGCAGTGATATGCTTTGCGCCTACATTTTGCTATGCGTCTAGATTAGGCACATCAATTATACTATGCATGGTATACCACACGCCAGATTTTTTGACAGGTTCTTTCATTCAGGCACATTATACACTCATTTAATGCACCTTAAAACTGGCATGGCGGCTCATCCTTTCTGACATGTGGCCCAATATGTTTATTGACTTGGAAATAATTTGATTGTGTCATACATTATAAGAAAAGAGTTTTTGGGTCAGTTTATAACAATAGTTGAGATCAGCAAGTCTTATTTGTTACCTATGTTAGTTCATTTTAAAACACAGCTCCAGTTATAAAGTCCAATGAGTCTCCTTCCCGATGTCAGGATATTTTAGAGGTGGTCAATTGCTAAGACAACCATCCCATGATAAAGACTTAACTTCATAACAACTTGTAGATGAGACTTGAGTGTTATAAGAACATTATGCTAGATTACCTCTCCAGAAGAGTATGCAAGCGCCCTGAAGATTGCTGGAAACCATTCTAGTATACATGTATAAGGCAAAAAATGGAGAACAATCCAGCAGCAAGAAATAAATCTATAAAACTTCCAATTATATTCTAAATAGTTGAACTCCAAATATACACAGACATTTTTAGAACTTACAGACATGGCTGACGCATTTCAGACATTCACAGCATCCTGAATAACTGTGTCACCTTCTGTATTAAAATTGTGAAAATGAAAAAGGGAAATCCCTGTGAACCCCAAAAATTGCGTCGCCAAGTTGTGAGCTCTTAAATAGTGTTGAGCGTTTTCCCCGTTGCCCTTTCAAACTTTGGGGTCGATCGTCGTAGTCGCCCATCATCGAAAAGAAAGTCGAAGTGAGTGGTGGGATTAGGGAGCGATGCCCTTTTAAAGTCTATGGGAGAGCAACAACACCTTCTTTCTTACCCCCAAAACAGGGCGGGGGAAGCGGGAAATTTAAAACGGGCCACAACAGTCAAATGGAACATCCCAATCTTAGGAAAAACACATTTGGGTTAAAAAAACCCAAAAAAAAAAAAAAATCAAAACCCCATTCACTATCCCTTTTCTTGTACCACAGCAGGGGCCCTTTAAAACCTGCTTCCCCCAAAATTAAAAAAGGGTGCCAGAAGGCAGTATGATTTGAACCATCATCTTTTTTGAATGGAATTAAATTACCCCCTGCCCTGGAACGCGCATGAGCCCAAAACCTGCATGACCCCAGATTTAAAAGTGCCAAAAAAAAAGGGGCTCTTTCAACCCCCAATTTTAGTTGAACTGGACTTTGGGACTTACATGCCCGGGGCCCACAGCGGGCCCCCAAAACCCTGCATGCCCCCAGATTCAAAAGTCCCGGGAAAAAAGGAGTCTGTAAACCCACCTTTTTTATTTTTCCTGGACTTTGGGACTATCCCTGCCCTGGGCCACGCATGACCCCCAAACCTGCATGACCCCCAGTTTAAAAAAGGGCCCGGGAAAAAAAAAAGGAGTCTTTCAACCCCCCATTTTAGTTTCCCCTGGACATTGATTTTTCCTGTCCTGAAACCAAACAGCAAGAGCCCAAACCTGCATAACCCCAAAATTAAAAGTCCCGGGAAAAAAAAGGGGGTCTTTAAAACCACCTTTTTAGTTTCACGGGGACTTTTGCCCTTAACCCGCCCGGGGCCCACAGCTGACCCCCCCAAAACCTGCATGCCCCCGTTTAAAAAAAGTCCCGGAAAAAAGGGAGTCTTTAAACCCCACCTTTTTTTAGTTGAACGGGAAAAAGGGACTATATCTGTCCTGAAACGCAGAATGCCATTAAACCTGTCTGACCCACAGATTAAAAAGTGTGGGGGGGAAAAAGGGGTTTTTAAACCCCCTTTTTTAGTTGAATGGAAAATTGATTTATACCTGTTTTTGGCCCGAGTATGCCTTTTAAATTTTGGTCGGGCCCCCCAAATTTTAAAAAGGTCCCGGGGAAAAGGAAAGTCTTTAAAACCACCATTTTATTTAAACCCTGGACTTTAAAACTATATCTGTCCGGGTACCGAAAGAAAGACCTTTAAACCCTGTCTGCCCCAAGTTTAAAAAAGTCCCGGGAAAAAGGGAAAGCTTTCAACCCCCAATTTTAGTTTCACGGGACATATAGTCCCTGCCTGGGTAGCGTTTGGGCCCTCCTTTATGCGTGCTTCCAATTGAGTTTTCATTTGGGAAATTTACTGGGGGTTTTAACGCCCCTGTTCCCCCAGGGGGCCTTTTTTTTTGGGCTTTCTTTTTTTTTTTTTACTCAATGTGTGGAGGAAATTGTCTCTCCCTTTTTTGTTCTCTGTCTGTGCCCCTACTCCATGCCCTTCTGAAAAACCCTACATCGGGTAAGTTTTCCTGTACCCCCCTTGAAAAATTTCAGGGAATTTTTTTTTCAGTTTTTTGTACATGCAAGTTTTTAGCATTTTAAATTTTAAAAACACATTTTTAAATGGGTTTGGAATCCCCCAAAGTCTTTGTTTTCTTTTTTTTCATTGTTTTAAAAAGGGGGTTGTCTAAAATAAGGGTTTGATCCCTCTTTTAAAAAGTTTCTTGCAAAAACAAGTCATTTTCCCAAATATTTTGTCCATTAACAGTGTCCTACCTTTTCCGGGTTTTGACGGCACCATAAACCCTTGACCCACTTTGAAATTGTAAAGGAACAAATGTCTTTTTTAGAAACAACTTTTTTTTTTTAATTTAGGACCTTTTTGGGTATGGGCTGCTTTCAAAAAAAAATCCCCCCAAAAAAAATTCAAACCCATAAAACCTTAAAGCCACTTTGGAAAAAGGGGTTGAAAAAACCAAATGTCTGTTAGAAAAAAATTTTTTTTTTAAAATTTGGACCGGTTAGTAAAAAATTTTTAAATATGACTTTCGGGCCACTTTTTAAATTTTTGTTGAGGGGGGAAATCCCAATTAAAAGCCACTTTTTCTTTTCCCAAAGGGACATGATTTTTGCTGTATCTCACAGTTACATGCCCCAAAAAAAAATTTAAATAAATATGATTTTCTCAGCCACTTTTAAAAATTGTGGGGGAGAAATCCCATTTTAAAAGCCCCTTTTTTTTTCCCCAAAGGGACCATAATTATAGCTAAAATTCACAGAACATGCCCTCAAAACCTTTGACAATGGGGAAAATTTTCAAAAAGATAAAGTGATTTTAAATAAAATACGGGTTGTCATAAAACCCTTGTTGTTTTTTACATTTCCCCTCACAGAAAAAACCAGAAAAAATGAACTTTTGGAGAAAAGAGAATAAAAATTGCAGAAAGAAATGATTTTTTAAAAAAATTTTTTTCAAGAGGGCCCTTTTCTTTTTGAAGAGGAATGTAAAATTTAGACGGCAACTAACGGTGACCTCGGAAATTGGGGGCCCAAAACCTTCTTCAGAGATCCATGCCTAAATTTTTTGTGAAAGCCCAAACGATCCAAATTATCTGTGGAAACCCGGATGCGTTTGTTGAAAGGGATTTTCCTTTAGCTGGCTGAAGGTCCTCTAGATAGGGACGCGGGCCCGGGCGGGGCAGGACAAACACCTTGGGGTGGGGCGAGCGAGCGAGCTCGGGCCATTCGTCCATTTTGGATACCAGAAAGTCTCTTGGGTCCGGAAAAACACACCCAAAAAACATCAGTGTTGAAAAGCGGTTTGTCGTCCCCCTGATCTTAAGTTGGTTTTCTGTGTTTTTGGGAAATGTTTTGCCCTGAAATTGCATGCGTTGGTGAGGTGGTAAATAAAGTTTGCCAGAGGTCACCCATTGGGCTTCTGCCCCTTGCCTGTTGCTGTTTGCTGCCGAAGGGCTACTTGGACTCTACTGCTGTACGCGCTGTTGTTGTTCCCCCGTGACTTTTGGGGAAACGTGAAGCAGACGAAACCCAGTTTGTTCCTGTGATCAATCAGAAAGGTCCCCCTTTCCTGCATTTTACTCTTTTTGGGTGGGTGGAAGGAAAGTGGGGGGGAGTTTTGTTTGTCCCGGGGAAACCAGGGGGGGTGGCCCCAAAACTGTTTTTTTCTTTTTGATGGCCTTTAATCCCGAGGATCATGTTGGAGGAAATGGGCATCCAAACTATGTGAGAGATGGCCCCCTTGTTTTCCCCAACCTCTGGGTCGGGGGGGAAATACCCAAACGGATCTTCCTCATCTTCCTCCTCCGCCTCAAAATTCGCCCCAACCCTTTTTTTCCCAAAGGGCGGACGCCCGGTAACGTCGGGTTAGGAATCCCCTCCCCCTTTCCCTTCCTCCCCCTTGCTGCTCCGGCACAGCTTAAAACCAAACCCCGGACTTGCCTGAGTTTGATGCACCCTGAGAGTGAGGCACCATCTTGCACTAGTTTCTGGACCCCAAAACCATGCCTTTTTAAAGCCGATAAATTTGTAAAAACTGTGGGCCTTGGGGTTTTTTGACGGAAAAAAAAGGGCCCCTCCGTTCCGCATCTGTGTCCGTTCCCCCTCCCCCCGTCGTTTGATGGGACCTGTTTTTTCGGGTTTGTCCAACGATTTTTCCAGAAACTAAGTCCCCAACAAGGTCATGCTGAAAAGGGCATTGTCCGCACTGATTTTTTTGGTGGCTTCTTAAAAAAGGGCCCAAGGATGGTGAAAGAGCCTTTCACCTCCCTCCCCCCTCGGTGGTAAAACACCCGAGGTCCTCCCGTTTTGGCTTTCAGGCCTTTTGTGTCACTTGTACTGGAAAACAGCATTCCCTTGCTGGAAAAATCGCTGGAAGCATGGGGGAGGGTGGAATTCCAGCATGTTCCCACTTCAAAAATTTGAGGGGTTTTGACGGGGGGGGCCGGGGGTGACTTTGGGCCAACGCAGCCAGGGGGGGAAAAAGGGAAGGGTTTGGGGGAAACGGGGGGAAGTGCGAATTTTAGATTCGAGCCTTCCTCAGCGGGAAAGTCCAGCCCCCGGGAAGCTTTTTAGAAATTTCTGGAGGGGCCCAAGGGGTTCATAAATTTTTGCCAGGGAAAGGGGGATGTCCCTCCGGTCAACCGATTTAAAGGGGGCCCAGCAGATTTCGCCCGTTATCCCCACACCACCCTTGCCGGGTACAAGGTTTTTGGGGCCCCCAAGCCAGCGTCAATCTCATTGCGGGGACCATCCACAGCCCCTAAACCTGTGGGGGACGGTCCCCAAAGGACAGTTTAAATTTTTTAAAACCACGGACGGGGAATCTGGGCACGTGTTTCCCACCAGAGGCCCTTTGGGGGGGGAAAAAACCCCTGCACCTCCCTGCGGTTTTGAGAGGGGGCGCCGAGTGAGGGCCACCGTCACCACCAGAGACATCCCCCCAGCTCCCCCAGTGGCTGTACAAGATATAGCGGTTTGGGGCCGGTTTTACTAGCCCTTTTGTGTCGGTGGTCCGATGGACTTTTCCCGAAACAGATGCAGACAACGCGCTTGAAATTTTTTTGTGACGCCCTGGGTGGGGCAGGGCAGGGGGCTTTTCTAGCAAAGAATGCCTGTCGGCATCTGGGATTGGGGGGGAGGCAAGGGGGCCCTGGGCGGACGGGGAAATAATTTTGTGTCCAAACCCGAGGGAAAGGCAAGGGTTTCCCAAGGGCCAAAAACCCCGGCAATGCGGAAAATTTTTTGGCTTTTTGGCCCTTTTGGGGGTGGTTTGGGGGTTTTTAAAAAAGTTTTTTGCTTTCCCCAAAACCCGGAAGACAGGAAAGGTGGCTTCTAGGGCTGGCCCTGTAGGGTGCAAGGGGGCGTCAAAAATGGGGAAGGGGGAAGGGGTAGGATGGGTTCGGTGGTGCTGGTGGTACTCGGGCGACGGTGGAGGCTGAAAACGGAGGCTGATCCCCGATCATGCTCGAGGGGACATGGGCCCGTGAGGAACGCTTGGGGGGTGGCCCGGGGGAGGAGGGGGGGGAGCAGAGGTTTGGGGACTGTGGTTGGAGGCCGGGTCAGTTGGCCTTTTTTGGCCAAGTGTTTCCCCATTTAATATTTCATTTTGCTGCATGTGATAGAAATGGGTTTGGGGGTGGTTAACCACCCAAGGTTCTTGCCCCTTCTTTTGCGTTTACGGCAAGGCGGCATATGACATCGCTGGGGGGATCAGAGGGGTTAGTCAAAAAAAGGCCCCGGTTTGAGAGGTCCTGGGGCCTTTTTGACGGCAATAAGCGAGGGGTGGGGGTTTTCGGTGACCGTGGCTGGCGGAAAAACATATCCGGGGTTCTGCGGGCCCCCCTCTCCCCTTTTTGGGGGGTAACCCGTTTCTGACTTACCCCATCTCTTCCTCCTCTTTCCCGTGATGAAGCGCCGCAAAACAAATTTTTGGGTGAAAAAAACCACGTTGGATCCGCAAAGTCGTTAAACTTCTTTATCAACACAGGTGAAATTCGTCGTCTGACATTCTGATCCAGGGGGTGGGGGGGTACAAACCCGAGGGCCCGCAAGGGGTTTCCCCAACCCCCCGGGATTTTTTCCGGTTTGGGCCGGCTTCCTTTCCTCCTCTGATGGGGGATTTGTAACTGGGCGTCAGGAGAGGAATCTTTCCCCTTTTTGGCCCTTGATCTTTTTTAAAATTTCCTTTGACCTCCCAATGCTTTTGTCTTTTAAAGAGGTCTTCAGAAATTTGGTTTTTTCACGTGGTGGGTAAACGAGTTGACATTTGGGTGGTTTCATTTGGTACGGATTTTGGTTACGACAAATTTTTGGGGCCCTGATGGGGGACGAGGAGGTAAGACTGCTGGATGCAGGTTGCCCTTAACCCCTGAAGGAAAAGTTTTTGGGGACGCGTTCGTTACTGAGATTCACAGGGCCCTGAACCCCCGGTGACAGGCCCGACGGTCCTGCAACTGCGATCCCCTGGCATGCGGTGTTGTCGGGGGGGGGGAGCACTGGGAAAGGGCCCCCTTTATCGTACCTCCCACCTCCATTTTTTTACCCCCCCCTTTGGGTCGCTTACCAAACCCGAAATTTAAAAATTTTAATATAAAAATATGAATATAAAAAATTTTAGAAGGTATGGAAGAGTTTTGGGAAAATTTTTCTTTTTAAAAGACGGCAAAAACACAGTTTTTCTTTTTTAAAAAAATTTTTTTCAAAAAAAAAAAAAAAAATTTTGGATTCAAATATTTAAATGCAAAGTAGATCTATCAACAAAACTGGCCCGCGCAAAGGTGAAAAAAACCCTTTTCCTAAATGTAAATTTGAATTTTTACAAGGTATTTTTGGGGACCCATCAATTTTCAGTGGTGACTAAAAAAATTTTCTGTAATTCCCCAATTTTAATGTAAGTAGTCTAATTTAAACCCAAAACGGGGGCCTACGCCAAAGTGAAAAAACACGTATCTGAAAATGTATTGGATAAAAAAAGGTATTTTTGGCACCTATCAATTCACGTGGTGCTACAAAATTGCTGGATTCAAATTTAAATGCAAAGTAGACTACAACAAGTGGGCCCGCGCCCCCAAATGAAAAAACACTATCTGAAAAGTATTAGTTAATAAAAAAGGGTTTTTTTTGGATATAAAATTCACCTGTGGTGCTATAAAAAATTTCGTATTCAATTTAAGTGCAAGTTGCCTAATGAACAAAACTGTATGCGCCCAAAATCAAAAAACAAGTATGGTTTTTGTTTTTCAAAAATACAAAAATTTTTGGACCTTTCAATTTTCCTGTGGGACTATAAAATTGCTGGATTCAGATTTAAGTGCAAGTGCCTCAATGAACAAAGCTGTGTGGCCAAAGTCAAAAAACACGTATTGTTTGTTTTCTTTTAATACAAAATATTTTTGGCACCCTTTTAAATTACCCGGGTGACTTTAAAATTTTTTGGATTAAATTTAAGTGCAAGTGCCCCAATGAACAAAGCTGTAGTGCGCAAAGTCAAAAAAAAACCATCTGTTATGTTTGTTTTATACAAGATTTTTTGGCACCTTTTAATTCCCCTGTTTGACATAAAAAATTTCTGGATTCAAATTTAAGTGCAAGGGGATATATCAACAAAGTGGATGGGCAAAATTGAAATGAACCCTATCTGAAATGTATATGATAATAAAAGTGGAGTTTTTCATAACAAAGGCCTGCGTTTCTAGAAAAAAGGGATATCCATAAGTTCCGGTGCCCAATATCCAGGAAATATTTAATAAAAAACTGTTAACAATAAAGCTATTGCGTGAAATGTCACACTAAGTTTGGTGAACTTTTTTAAACACTGTTTTTAGAGGGAGGATGACCTTCCGTTGAAAGAGAGTGTGGTAAACCCCAAATTTAAAATTTTCTTTCAAACCCAGAAGAATTTGCAGCTCCGTCTTGGGAAGATTAAAATAGCAAAATCCCCAGGTCCAGATGGATTCCCCCGTGTCCTAAGAGATTTAAATGAGTAAGTGGCCCCTATTTTTAATTTCATGGACTGTTAAAAGGGTTTTGCCCCAAAGGTTTGGACATGGGCAATTTTTTTTTTTGGTGAAATATTCAAAAAGGGGTCAAAAAAAGTGATCCAGGAAATATAGGCAGTAAGCTTAACCTCTGTTGTAGGAAAAATTTTTTGAAGGTTTTTCAGAGTGCTTCGGAGTATTCACTGAAAATAAATGATAACGCCGTTCCAGCCGGGTTCTGAAGGTCGGTCCTGTAGACTAATCTCATCAGCTTTCTTGGGAAAGTAGTGCTAGACTGGATCGGGCTGAGGACTTGATGTCATAGCCAACCCTTTCTCCCTCCCCCCCCCCGTGACTTTACGCGGTAGATGTCCTTTAAATTTCTACCTAATACAAAAAAAATCTTCAATCTTTTAAACAAAAAATTTTTTGGTCACAGTAATAGTAGGGTTTCCTTGTAAAAGAAAAAGAAAAATTTCGTGGCTGTTTGGGACAAAACAGAGCGCCGTCCTTCTGCTTGGACCTGAGGGGACATAGGTGAACAGGAAACGTGTTCTATGTATTCGGGGTCATGTGTTTTTCAGCCATCGCAAACCATAAAATCCCGTCAGGTCGCACCACTAAAAACCCAGCATTTTTAAAGCTGATTTGTGGCCCCCAAAATGAAACAGGAAGCGCGAAAATGGGCGACTTAATAGTGTGCAAAATTTTTTAACTAAATTATAGGTTTAAAAAATTTGATAAACATAAAAACTGTCCCGATTTCAAACTTTGTCGATAATAATCGCAAAACCTACTTTTTAAACTCCCCTGTTGATCTGGATTTTAACTATTTGGAACTGAATTAAAAGTTTTATGGGTTTATCATTACTGAGACTTGGGTGTTTTATGGTCACTAGAAATTAACTTGCCTACCTCACCAAATATCACTCTGGGTGACTGAGTGGAGCTGTGCTTTAGAAACATTACACTGCAGGGAATGCAGGATTATACTGTATGTTTGACCTAGATCTAAAAACTATTATCTATCCATTCATTAAATACAGATGAGTCATACTCAATATATCATCTAGGAATCCCCGGCATCTAGGGAAGCAAACATTCTTCAAAATAATTCGAGAGAAAATGTAAATTTTTATTTTTCTTTGGCATTTTTTGTCCAAATTGTGGGAAAAGAGGTCTGAAAAATGGGCAAACACCCACCAATTTTAAATTACTGTATGTTTGGGGAATATGATATTACATAAAGTCTTAAGATATTTAGGTCAGTGTTGCATTATACAGTACAATATAGGAATGCAAAACATGAAGGTTTCAAACTTGAAGAGACAAAAATTAATGCTATAGTATTATGATATGCCATCACTGTTTAACTATTGTAGGTTCCCTTTCTGGGAACAATCTCTTTCACAAAAAGCAGTGGAATTTAAAGGGAAAAGTATTGACAATTTTAGAAAACTTATCAGTCAAGCCTGAATTAGTGTTGGTTTCAAACTAATTTATACTCTGTCAACAAGAATATTTGCATTCATCAAGAACAATCAAAGGCCTTTGAACTTACAAGGAATTGAAAGAAAGTTGCAACTTGTATTATTTTTTATTTACAAAATGCTGTGTGACCCCTTTAACAGAAAAAAAAAAACACTTGAAATGTCGGTTGATGCTTGTGAATTCATGACCAGAATCCAGGGTCAAGTACAAATAGACCTTGTTCCCGTACATGGGGGATGAACATCAAAATATGTATTTACTCAAAATGTACGTTTCAGATATATATTACAGTCACAATACTGCAGGTGTATAACGGTTTCATTGTATCTGTATCAAAGTTACTTTGTTTTTGTATAATGGGTTGTGCAGAAAGAAAGAAACAAGAACAGCCGCATTGTTCAGACAATCTTAAATAATGGCAAAACTAAAAAAATATATTGATATAAAATGTTGGCTCTTGTGTAAGTATGAAAAACAGAATTGCTCCAGAATTGCTTCTCCAAACTAATCTTTTCTGTAATACATGTTTAGACATTGAAAGCTACCATTTATGACTTGTGCACTCCATATTGTTTCTTTTGAAAATCTAAAAGCACTTGTAGGGGTGATGAAGAGGATAATGTAATACATTTTCTGAATGTGAAAGAGTACAGCTAAAGTTTAATTCTGAAAGTTGACAATTCTAAAGTTTTCTGGTTTTTGTTTTTCATTAACCCAAGTGTCTGTAGATCAAAACCAGGTCAAAATAATGCTGGTACATAACAAATATTATTTCTAATTAATTCTAAATAGCATGAAGTAAAGATGGCCAAAAGCATTGAATAAAGTTTCGTCTGCACTTATTTCAGTTTCTCCATTAACATGCAGCTAGACTGAAAATGTCATTTTCAGAGGGAGGAACGCTGAGTGTCGGCTGTCCAAGGTAATATCCGATCAATGTCAGCACTCAATGTAACACCAGACAGCATGGATACAACAATCAGCTTTATTTTCTCTAGTTTATCTCCAGTTTTTGACCCTTTTCCATATATTCCGATTACTTGCAGATGAATAGTGACTAGGTATTGTCAGAGAGTGCAGTCAAGTAGAGAAATCAGCAAGCATTGAACCGAATGTTGTACTCATGCTGTACTGTCACCATTTATCCAGTACAGCAGGAATTGATGGTTGCTGATCTCTGCTATTCTTTCAAGTGAGTAAAATAAATACATATGTTCTTTAAAGGGGTTGCTGAAAAAAAAGTCAGATCAGAGGATGTCCCCCTATTAAAACTCCACTAATCAGCTGTAAGCTACAGCAACCCATGACAACAAATGTTCAGTTCCACCCTGGGGTAAATGAAGCTTTATATGATGCACACTTGTATTAATGGGCTGTGCAATGTAATGGATGGGTGAATTACCCCAGAAAGATGTATTATTTGTATCTTCTGTGTGTGGATTATGAATAGGAAAAACTCCTCCATTCACAATATCGTAATATATGATTTCACTAATCTTGGAACACCTATAGACTATAAAAATTCAGGCATTCCACAAGTCACTGTACAAGGACATCACTGAACACCCTTACAGAGTCTGCAGAATCACGGATAGCATAACTCTCCAGAAAAATGGAAAAAAACTATCATTAATGCCGGGACTTTATATCACAATTTTTTATTGTGCTTTGGTATCACTAATATGAGCAAACGAACAAAAATCAATACAAGCTAATAAGAAAAAATAAATGAATTTTTATTGAAAAAATTACTTACAAGGTGAAGCACAGGCGACATGTGTGCTGGGGTAGTATGTTCATCTTCATGTCCTTTTTTCTCCAGTTTTATCCTGGGTTAAGTATCACATGTATATTAAATATGTACTCAGGATAATTTATATGACTTTATATTTACTGTTTCAGATTGGGTACTATATTGTTCTTTAGATATATTGTGACCATTGTGATGTATCATGCTTTGCTGCATTGAGTGTATTGCTCCATCTCTGAAGATTTATATATTCTGTGTGAACATGCTTATTTTAAGTATTTTTTTTCAAAAATTCATTTATTTTTTCTTATTAGTATGTATTGGTTTTGTTGGTTTGCTCTTCAGAAAAAAAGGCAGCAATGGTTTATCTCCACTTTTGTGTTCCCCATTGTTATATACAAGGCAGTCAGTGAGCACTGTGTATGCAGTTCAGCAATAAACCTTTAGGCTTCCTGCTTACAACATGACTACCAGGTTATCACCAGGACTGGGTAACTACAGGAGCTACTGGGCCTTCACAGATCCAAGTGCTGGGGGCCATGTTCCCCAGTAACTATGGCTAATATGACAGCATCAGATAAAAAGAAATCACCAATAAAACAAAAAAACTCATGTTAAAATATCCCTGACAGTACACCATACTTCCAAATATCTGGGATTGATGACCAGAGCATTCAGAGATATGTCCTGGGGATCCAGGGCACATGCCCTGGATCCCACAGTCTGCACTATTTAATTGTTGGTGTATTCTCAGACGGTCAAACAGTTAAAACCCTTGACAGAGAAGAGAGCCACTGGCTCCTTGGACCACCAACTAACCAAGTAAGCCATAAGGCCTTCAGTCTACAAGGCTTTGGGGGTGCATCCTGATATAGGCAGTTTGATGATATCACATTATAGTTTAATAGTTTGTAAGGCCGAAAAAATACAACCTATTGTCCTATAGTGTTGATCCAGAGGAAGGAAAAAATCATGCCTGGTCTTAACCTTTAGAAGCCTTCCTTCAGGTTGAAAGGGAGGACAAGGAGAGGTGAGTTTAAGTTATTTTTTATAGATGGTAGAAGCGGACATACCTACATAAATTGGGACTATCTACCTACCTACCTGGAACTTACTTACCTATTTGGGGCACACACTACCTATCTGTGGCCTACTTACCTAACTATCTACCTGGGGCCTACCTACCTTGCCACCTGGAGCCTACCTAACAATCTACTTGGGGTCTGCCAGCCTACCTAACTACAACCAACCTACCTACCTGGGGCCTTCCCTGCCTGCCTGCCTACCTAGGGTATTGCCTATCTACCTTCCTGGAGCCTGCCCTTCTACCTACCCGAGGCCTCACCTACCTACTTACCTGGGATCTTGCTCACTTATCTACCTGTGGCCTTTATTGCTTACCTGGGGCCTTGCCTATCTGTCTAGCTGGGGTCTTATATACATACATACTGCCTACCTAATAGCATGGTTTGGCTAACTAATTTGGAGGGCTTAATGCTTAGTTAGGGTCTACCTACCTAAAATGGGGTCTTCCTATCAGCACAGCCGTATGTAGTATTCTTGCTGCCCTAGACACTTTAGACAGCTGTGAGTCAAGTTCTGGTTACTGTTTCTCTATTTTTACAGGTTTCCCATTTGTACTATGCCGGACTAATTGGACTACATCAGACCAACATTAAATTACGTGTTTTTCTGTGCTTTGTTAGTGTTTTGTTTTTTTGTTGCCATTTTATTCCACTATAAGTAACTGAGGTGTTTGAAATATGTCTCTCCATTACTAGCGCTGTGACTTGGTGTCATCCAAAGGTGTTTTTTTCACCTCAAGGCTGACACTAATCCCCTCTCACTATCACCCAGACACCCAATGCACCAGGGGTACTGGGAATTAGATGTGAAAGTGGGGGGGACACAACATAATTTTTTTTATTACGTGTTTATTGAAAGCCTATAAACATTCCTCTATGATTATTAAATAAATAAATAATTAAAAAAAAACAACGTGGGGTTCCGCTACATTTCCCAACCAACCAATGTATTACCTGATGCTGTGGGCTGATATCAGGATGGAAAGGTCCATGGATATTAGTTCTTTCCCATCCTTATATACCAGCCAGCACCCCACAAAAAGACCATAACATTAGATGGTTTGACTCTGACAATAAGCCAGCTCTTCTCAGTACCCTTGGTGCATTGGTTACTGTGGCAATAATGAGATGTGGTTAGTGTCAGCTTTGTAGTGACAAAAAACACTGCAGTCCAACAACAAGTCACAGCACTAGTATTGGAGAAACATCTTCTAGACACTGCTGTTACTAATACTGGAATAAAATTAAAAAAAAAACACCTAAACAACAACAAAACACTATATTTAACAATTGTTCAGGCTGTACAATATGATTCTGGGGAGTACAGGACATACACTAGCTGTAGCACAATCTCCAGGTGTTTGGTCCTCTGTTTCTCACCCTTCACACCCTTCTAGAAGACTGTGCCTCTAAGCTATAGCTTGTACCCCCTCTCTTGCTCATCCTCCCCCCTACTATTGTGTTATACGGCCTATTACCTACACAAAATACAACTCCTACCTATAAATTACTAAACCTTTCCAATGGCAACTAAAACCTTAAGGGGAGCTTGTAAAGCTGTGAGGAACAGGTAGAAAGGTGCTGGAAAAGTGAGGATTCTGAGATGTTTGTGTTCAAATTCTGCATGAAAGAGTCATTTCTGAAAAAAAGTCATCATGGTGTTCTGGACCGAATGAAGAAGAAAAGGGAAAATTAACCGCTCATCAAAGAGAATGTCACCTGTGAGTGACTGGATATAAGTGAACTGTAATCACTTACACGGGCTGCACAGGGCCTGTGTACAACTTGTATTTATTGTCAACGACGAGAGTGGATCCGCATATGACCTCTACAGGGTGCAGAGTCTTAGGAGCCCATGATCTTCACCCTCAACCACCTGCAAAGTGGCTTGGACTCTGCTGTAAGGGAACGCTCAATTTGCTATCCCCGATTAGGTCACTCACAACAGTGGCTGACATGCAGGTGCGCTACAGAATTGTGAGGCATAGCCATCAAGAGCTGTGGGTCAGGGCAGGCGGTGTAGGAAGTAGTTACAAAGAGTTTTCTGAGCCAGATAACCCCGTTTTCTGAGCCAGAAAGAAGAATACTTTCCATCAAAAATGCAGCTTTTTATTTTAAGCCAAATAAAACACAGGTGTAGCCAAATGAGCAAGAATCTTCGTATTCCTTGTGGAGGCTCTTGAAAACACCAAGAAACTGAATCATAAAGAAAATGGCATAATTTTTCACAATACAGCCATTCTATAAAATTGACATAAGAGTTTACAGACACTTTCTATTTCAAAACAAAAAGGCTGTATATGTGATCTATGCATGCACATCCTGGATCTTCTAAGTACTGTATTCTTCCTACGACCCATAGATGCTGCTGGAGCAGTGATGCTTGTTTAACGCTATTTTGGGCTCTAAAGACCAAGCATTTTTTCAAAAGACATAAAATTTTTATTTTCTGCCAATGTACAGATGTAGCAAACATTAATTGAATGATTATTCATCCAGTGCCATTACATGCTCCACTATTTGTGCAGCATGGCTGCTCTAAGACAAAGTTGAAAAGTAATTGAGTGGCATGCTGTGTCAACAGTGTAACATAAGAAGTTACCTTTGTTCTATGGATAATATCATTGTGGTGATACTCAATATGCATTTTTTTTAGTTGACTCATTTTAACTCCTTACTGCATATGGACGTATGAGTAGGTCCTGATGGCAGTAAGCGGCTTTGTAGCTAATTGCAACTGACACCCACTGATAACAGCGCAGAATGGAGCTGGCTTCATTCTGCGCTGTTTAACCCTTAAGGCACCGAACACAGCCACAGCATCTAAACGAATGAGAAACAGTGCTGCGCATCGTTCCTCACTCCGATCAAGGCACCGACAGTGAGATTGCGGGGCCCTGATTGGTTTACATGGAAGCTAAAAGTCTAGTGAAGGCTTCTATTGCCACCAAATTTTCGGTTTTAAACAATATAATAAAATCACCCCCCTTTGGCATTTTACAAATTAAAAAATAAAATAATAAAAAAAGTTACACATAATTAGTATCGCTGCATCCGAAAAAGTCCAATCTATTTATCCCATATGCTGAACACCATAGATGAAAACAATTCAAAACACCAAAATTGCATTTTTTTGGTCATTTCATGTCCCCTAAACATTGGAATAAAAGTGATCAAAAAGTTCCAAGTATTCCAAACTGGTACCAATAAAAAGTACACCTCGGTCCACAACAAATGCCCATTACTCAAGTCTGTAGGTAGAAGATCACAGAAAATGGCACTGCAGCAAAAATTTGGTATTGTCAGATTCATATCAGTCTTTAGAGTACAGAGAACACATAATTTATAATGAAGACTGAACGGCGTAAAAAAAAAATCACACAAACATGGCGCAAATGTGGTTTTTTTTCACATTTTGCCCCGCTAAGATTTTTTTTGCGGTTTCCTAGTATAGTCTATGACACAGGAAATTACACCATTAGAAAGTACATCTTTTCCCACAAAAAAAAAGCCATTATATGTCTATGTAGATGAAAGAACAAAAAAGTTATGGCTCTGGGAACACAGGGAGCGAAAAATGAACATGAAAAACAAAATAAAACTGGTCGTTAAGGGGTTAAAAAAGAAATCTTTTAACTGAAAAAATAAGAAAAATCAAAATAAGTTTTTTTTGCTCATATTTAGGGGATACATTTTTCTTTTATTAAACTTTATGACTATTTGTGGGTCCTCCCCGGGAACTTGAAGCCGTGATTCTTGTTTTTTTAAAAATTA
>JAODAL010067340.1:0-17338 GCA_025379985.1 Phyllomedusa bahiana | reverse complement strand
TTGCCACCTTTCTGGTGATTTCTAATTTCATGTATGTATGTTTTTTTCAGACAACACTTTTCACAGTGTTAGGCATTTGGAGCAGAAGGCATTTTAGGTTTTGTCTTAGAATGAAGAAAATTTGACTTTGTAACTTAAAAATGCATACAGTATTTTACAGAGTTTATAAAATGCTTGTCTCTTTTTATCATCAGGAGCAGAAGCCCTTGGACATATAAATTTAACAGATGCTACTTAGGGGCACTATCATCCATAAGCGTTGTTGTAAAAAAAAAAAAAAAAATTATGTATGTATACTTCTGTATGGAATAGCATAATCTGCTATGCTCTTCCATACAATATAGAAGGTAATTCCAATGTGTACCACCGAAGGAAGGCCAAAAAAACACTTCTTGTCTACTATCTAGTGAGTGAGGCCTAAAAATTAATTTGCCGCATGTAAGAGGAGAAAATCAATAAAAGCAGTGGGAAAAGAGCTTTAAACTAATACACATTACTTGGAAACTAAGGATATAAAGTTCTATTCTTCCAAAGAGCACATATGATACTGATAAATATTTCATGCAAGAGGAAAATAAGCTGCTAAGTGGTCACCAATGGCCTGAGTATGTAAGAACTACTCTATATCAGTAATTAGGTTGTACTTATAGCTCAAAGAAAACTGCTCTGTTGTGAATTTCATACCTAGGGAAGAAAATATGCCTTACTTTGTATGCAAAATATTGTTACGAATTTTGTAGTCACCAAAGAAAAATTATTCTTTGCCATAATTAACTATCAGATCTAAATGGGACACTTGAGAGTTCACTGCTTTTGTTAGAATGATCACAGCCATTGTTTTACTATACACATTTCTACCATCACCAAACTTCTAGGTAATTATAGAGAAGATATAAAGTAATATCTTTTTACAATGTAGTTTACAATGTAGAACCTTCATAAGTCTACGTGATAAATTAATGTAAGAATGTAAGACTATGTTCATCCAGCATATTTTTCCCATGGGAAAGGGCATGCACTTTGTTAATAGAGGTGTAAGCACCAGTGAAATAACTATGCTGATTGGCTGACCCTTCCAGGAGAACAAGTGTCGCCAATATACAGTGTCTGTGACATTGTATGTTGAATAGTATTTCACGTTGCAAGAAAGATCGTTGTATTCTTAACACTTGAGAGTCACTGTAAAAGAAAAACAGGAAGGCTCACAAAGCTCGCGGTTTTGTATAATAAGTTAATTTACAAAATGATCAGTTGAGAAGTCTAAAAAATATTTTAAAATGTAAATTCACCTGTGAAAGTCGGTTCATTTCAGCATCTTAGCTGTTTCTGGTGTTCCCTGCCAATGACATCACGTACCTGTCATATACTTATACTTTACAACTGAAAGCTGCACTGATGTTTCAGTTTTAGTGCTGATCCTGCACTCCAGTAAGTTCTGCTTCCACATTTCTTTCGACACAGGCAGAGAGCATTTACCCCCATTTTGTGTGTCGGTGATATTCTTCAAGGAGGCTGGCCATCTGGCTCAGATGAGTAGCAAAGCCAGACCTCTTCTCCTTCATGGCTGATACAGTGAAAAAGACTGGTATAGCTACAGTAATAAACTGAATCAGATAGTCAGACCTCTTTAAATAGGTCACCAAAAAGAGAAAGGAGGAGTCTGTCCCATGATCCAGGAAGCTCCACTTCCATATTCATTCTAACACTGAAATTAGGATATTAATGCAGCTTTTATGTATTAAGTTTATTAGAAAGTTCTATCAATTTCCATTTTAAAATACGTTAAAACACATTTCTCTGTCCTCTTAAAGGGGTTATCTCACTAAATCAATTCATCTTACCTCAGTCCTATTTTCTCAGTTTCATTTTTGAATGCACTATTTACTGGCTTCTACTGGCCTGCAGTGACACGCTGCTGAGGACACCAGGTCTGTAGCTATAGCAACCAGCGCTAGCAGCCTATCAGGAGAGATCAAACAGGTCTGTAGCTATAGCGACCTAAGGAGCTGATGCAGCCCATACAAGAGAAGATATCTAGGAACAGGTAGGTCACTATTAATGGATACATATTGCAAAGTGACTTGTTTTTGCAAGATCTTTAACTTAAAAAAAATCAATCATTGTAGTGAGACAACCCCTTTAAGTGTTCTTGAAACCAATATATTCTGTATACTGTAGGTTAATGGTACTGCAGTTTATAAAATAGTAAAAAGGGAGAAAATAAAATGTAAAAAAAAAAAAAAACCTTCACCACATAAATAGATGAATATGCCTTTTTCTCTACTCATGAGCTACACCCCCCTTTATGCCTCCTGCATGAATTATTCACATTTGATTCACTGCTAAAATCCTATTTAACCTTAAGAGACCACATGGACTGTCAGCTAAGGATAGGAGAGGGGGAGACGGAGGGAGCTACTCAGTCAAGAGAGATGAAGGCAGTCAGGGACACCATAACAGGACTACAGTTTCTAGTAAGTGTCTCACACCGCATTGTCAGATTCACAGCTACAATGCTGATTACTGCTGTATAATATCCTCCATGCTGCTGCTGCTTCTTTTGGTGCACTACAGAGAAAAAGGAAAGAGCGTGTCGTGTATGGAAGACATCAAAGCAGCCAATCTCTATAGTCCTACACACTCTTAAAATGAACTTAAAGGGGTTGTCTCACTACAGGGATTGCTGCTTTTCATGTTAAACATCTTGCAAAAACAAGTCACTTTGCAATATGTGTCCATTAACTACCTATTCCTAGATATCCCTTCTTGTATGGGCTGCATCAGCTCCTCAGGTCACTATAGCTACAGCCCTGTTTGATCTCTCCGGACAGGCTGCCAGCACTGGTTGCTATAGCGACGGACTTGTTCGATCTCTCCTGATAGGCTGCCAGTGCTGGTCGCTATAGCTACAGACCTGTTCTATCTCTCCTGATAGGCAGCCAGCACTGGTTGCTATAGCTACAGACCTGTTCAGTCTCTCCTGATAGCCAGCCAGCACTGGTCGCTATAGCTACAGACCTGTTCTATCTCTCCTGATAGGCCGCCAGTGCTGGTTGCTATAGCTACAGACCTGTTCGATCTCTTCTGATAGGCAGCCAGCACTGGTTGCTATAGGTACAGACCTGTTCAGTCTCTCCTTATAGGCTGCCAGCGCCGGTTGCTATAGCTTCAGACCTGGTGTCCTCAGCAGCTCATCACTGCAGACCAGTAGAAGCCAGTAGACACGTCCCTGAACTCAAAAATGAAACCAACAAAACAGGACTGAGGTAAGAGAAATCAATGTAGTGAGACAGCCCCATTAATAAAAAATGACAATTGCCTGTAGAGGGGAAAACTTTACCAGTTATATAATGGCCAGAACTACTGTTATTCCCCATGTACACACACAACAGCTTATTCTAAAAAGACCCTTGAAGGTTTAGGCATAATTTCATCATATTATGGGTATGGAGGAGCTAGGAGATGATGTGCATGATCATTTGCAGGGGTACTGTAAATAAATACTATGTCATATACAGGATAAATTAAGAAAGGTTGATGACTGTGCTAGAGGCCTATAGTTAAAGGGGTTGTATCATTACATTAAATGGTCTTCAGAATAAGGGGGCAGTGAAAACAAGCAACTTTGCAATTGGATGTCATTTGCAAAGCTGTCTTGTTTTCACTGTCTCCCTATCTTCATTTTGTGTAAACAGTGTTCTCCAGTGCCGGTCGGATTCCACCTCCTTTCATTTTATTGGCTGACGGGTCTACTAATTTATATTCTGTCTGGCCCCTGGTCATATTCACGGGAGCACGCATTCCTGCCTCTCTCGCTCAGAATAAGGGGTCGGCAACATTTCACTCTGCACAGCCAGCAGCTGCACAGTAACACTGCAACTGCTTCTACAATCAGAAAACAGCAGAATTGTGGTCGGTGCCTACTGCTCCTGCGTGTAAACATAGAAAGGAGACAGATATGTGCTGCTCTGGATAGGTTCATAGAAGACTGGATTCAACTGTAACAAACCTCCAGCTGTGAGAGGAGAAGAGATCAGTGCTTTGAGTTCACAGAAGACTGTCTAGACTGAATGCAGGGCTGTGCTATGTAAACATACAGCTCCTACAAAATTAAACTGCATAGGGAGAGGAACAACACAGTGACATGTGGACTCAGACAGAGGAGGGGGGCAGCAAACACACTGACTCAGGAGCGAGCATGAACAGTGAAGGGGGGGATGATGTCATCCCCCTTCAGTTAAGAAACTCCCAGCTGGGAGGGGAAGAAACGCCCCTGAATTTGAAGAGCTGAGAAACTGAAAATTCAGTAAAAAGGACGAATTGATAAAGCGATAAATCCCCTTTAAAGTAACATCAGTGGTAAATGATGGCTAAAAATGAAAGCAAAACTGGCTTAACTGCCCATAGCAACCAAATACAGCCAGATTTGCCAAAGTCAAAAAAATGAACCCTCACTATTAAACCTCACGATATTGTAAAGAATGTATATGTATTTCATTATATTCCCTTGTTTATGAATACCAAGGCTATAAATTTATGGATAGTATGGGGAGATTCAAACAGGATGGTGCGAATCTATATACAGTATATACAAGATACACATTAGCTGAAGAACACTGTTTTTTTAGACTTTTTTGTGTGTTTTATAGCAATCATTATATTAAGCTCTGTAGCTCTTTGTATTCTCATGGCAGTGCAGAACATATGAGGAAACACAAGCCATTGGAAAACATAGTTATATTACGAAAGGTTAGATGAGGACTAAATGAATACATCAGAATAGCAGAAGTTATTAGCACGCAGGGCTGCCATCAGTCATCTATTAACCGTTTCAGGGCCCCATGCAGCCAAATCAAATAGGGCCCCCACTCATTACTAGTTCCTATTTTTTAACATTTCAGTGGGCCCCTTTTTGATTAGAGTCTCTGACAGGAGTAATGCCCATACTATCCTATTGGCACCTCTGTGAGCACACATAGGACATTCTGAAGAAACATAAGGCATAACTGCATATGGTATACAGATTTGGGATGTGAAAAATATTCTAAAAAAAAGCAGGCTGTATCTGATCATGGATGGCCCTGTTTAGTTCCAGCAACTGAACAGAACTCATTTTGTGATATTGCTTTAAAAGGAACCCCTGAGCTCCTAAAAAAATAACTCTTAACTGGTTGATTTTTTTTCTAGCCCCTCCCCATTAGGATGTTATTGATTCCATTAGTTATGATGCCCAATAGGCTAATAAGCCACTAGAATGTGCACTTTTTTGTTTCTACAGCTCATTTTTAATGGTGAGAGCTCACAGGTTGATGGCCCACTAAGAGCTGAGCAGTGGTGACCAAGCCCTTGATAGCCTATATGCTTAATGCACAGATTGTCAAGAAGACATTCTGCCCTATTAAGTTCTGAACAAGCCATGAACCCGAGTGCTTTCCCACTGAGAACTGAACAGTAGTGACTGCCCATTTTACAGTTTATTAACGCATTAGCATTTTCGGTACTGACACTAATGGCTGACAAATAGGGGATACGGTTGCTGGAAAATAAAAGCAAAAGGCAGAGTAATGAATCCGGTATTGGTTATTAGTGGTGCTGCCGGCTCCATTTCCTAAAGGACTTCAAAGGTCTTTTTAATGGCTCTGTCACCATTGGCTTCTCTTCTTACAAGTCCATTGTTGATCATTTTGATCTGTTTTGGTTCAGACTGTTATATTTTTATTATAAATGTCAAAAAGCAATAGTTTTCTGTCTTTTTTGTCAAATATAGCCATATGGGCATGTAAATGTTTTGGTTGTAAGAGCAGGGATTATATCTTACTGGGCTAGTACAGAAGAACAGAAGTTTGATGGTTAAACTATTAAATTATTTTTGAGTTTCAATGCAATAAAATCTGAATAATCAATTAATGGATGTGGATACAAATTATGAACAGTAACTATTTTTTATGCTTTTGCATGATAATATGTATTTTGCCTTGTGTTCACTTTTTATGTCTAAACATTTTTCATAGAGGGATGAACATGCAACTATCTGGATACTATTAAGGAAAATGATCTATATAGAATGTGGGAAATTAACCTTTATTAAATTAGTACGTTAAGTAGCATTTGTCTCTTCTCAAATGTCCAAGTAAGAGAATACTTATTTTTCTGTGGTATATGTTTTCACACGGAAAGGTATAGCCTATTCAGATGGACTACTTTTTGTGAGAGAACATTTGAGCAGGACTGGAGGCATATGAATTTAATCTTTTGTAGGAAATAGGTACAGAAATGAAATATAGCGTAAGTGCTTGTAAAAAAGAGTAAAATCTAAGCAGATGGTATTTAGATCAATCAATTCACTGCAGATGGAAATCTCATTTAAGACTCTTTGTAACATTTAATGAAAATAACTATATGTGAAGGGGAAGCCAACTTAGCTCAGACATGCTACATTCAAATGTTTTAGAAAACAGAAATTAAGTCTAGTCAAAATATATAATTCAAATGAAACAATGAAGACGTAGTGCCCAGTGACCAGGGAAAAAAGTACTTATAAGTGACTTATGAATAGGATGGAAAAGGGAATAATGTAAACCTTATGTGCCGTATCAGTCCAACATCATTTATTTAGTGGAATCCAATTAACTAAAGCCTATTCTTGTCATATACTGGGACTGGTGAGCAAAAATTCACAGATAGGGGTAGGGAGGAAGGCCCCTGAAAACTGCACCATAGTATTAATACAGGTCTAAAGCGGGACTATAAAGCTGACAAAAAGAAGTGACGGTGGAGAGTCAATTATAATTACAAATGATTGAACAAATGTCTTAATAATATATTAGGGGATTTAAGGGGAAGTACACAATATATCTAATTTATTAATTGGTCCCTCCTCAATGTAAAAGTTGACAGAGGTTAACCATAATGACAAATTCCCCTAAATGGAATCAAAAAACAAATAAAAATGTACTCACCGCTGACCCAGTGTTGAAGCTTCCACAGGCTTTTAGGTGTTTGCTCACTTCCAGTTGACACGTGACTATTGCAGCCAGTTGCCTTAGCAGTCCCGTGCCAGTCAATTAAAATCACCACTAACATGCCATTAACATCCTAAGCAGTGATGTTTATAGGTTATCAGGTGACCGATGAGGCACTGATTGACTGCAGTGGTCAATGTGAACTGGAAGTGAACAAACACTGGAGTGACAGCTAAAGCTTCAATGCTGAAACATGCAATGATGACGTGTTTAAAAGGTTATGGGACTGATAAAGATAGCCCCATATATCGGCTATCTTAATCAGTGCTATAGACTTTGAATTGTCTTTTGCTCTGTTCAAACACTACCACTCTTGGCTTGCTTAGTAAGGAAGGAAAGTGCGGACTCCTGGCCCCCGGTTTAGTTATTAGTGTGGGTTTCAGTGGTAGGAACCCCATTTATAAGTCATTAATCACTTATCCTGTGGATGGGCCTTAAATATATATTGTAGAAAAATTCCTTTAAAGGGGTTGTCTCGCTACAATGATTGGTTTTTAATTAAAAGATCTTTAAAAAACAAGAAGCTTTGCAATATATGTTCATTACAAATGTCCTACTGATTTTGAGTTATCTCTGGTAGTAGGAGTGCATCAGCTCCTCAAATCACTATAGCCACTGACCTGTTGATTTTTATCTCACTGGCTGTCAGTGCTGGTGACTCATCAGCTTCTCAATACAGGTCGGAGCACCGAGCTCCTCCCGCACAGTATGAGGGCACTTGTGATGCTTCTGTAGGGGAGGGCGAGGGAGGGCTCTACTCCAGGCATCTGTTTCTGTGTAGCTGTGCTGCCTGGATTAACCTTGTGTGTGCCTGCTCCCTCTTGCTCTCTACACACATTGAGGAGAGCAGAGGTGAGGCTGATCTGTGGTCAGTATGATGTGACAGCAGTGAAGTGTGTTACTATAATCATAATGTGTCTGTGGAGCTTTGTCTATAATAATAGAACAGATCAGGGGGTCATGAACGGTTCATATCCCTCCCTGCTCTGCTGTATTATTGACACATGGTGATTATAGTAACACACTTCACAGCTGCCCTGTGTCTGTTCTGATGAGAGGACAGTGTTTGTGTTTTTTTTGCTTGAGATGTCCGTGGAGATTTGTATGCTAAGCAGGGCGTATAGTAACACTTACTCCCCCCACCCCCTCCTGCTCTGTTATTAGCATACACAGCTTCACAGACCTCTGGCTCCATAGCCACTCATAGATCAACCCTCTCCCTGCTGTTTCCTGACTCTGTGGAGAGGAGCACCAAGAGCTTGGTACAGAAGTAGCACAGTGCAGCTGATCCAACAGTGAGCAGCAGATCTAGGCAGGCACACAGAGGGTTAACTCTGGCAGCAAACCTCCTCTCCCTGCTGGATAGAAGTTACTGCAGTTGGAGGAGGAGAGCTGTCTGTGTGCTGAGGGGAGGGGCGAAGGGGGAGGAGAAGAGGCAGATAAGAAGCACACCCCTGAATTCAAAAATCCTTTGCTGCCAGACACATTGAAGTAGGCTGAAAGTCTGTAGTGAGACAACTCCTTCAAAGCAAAGACTTAAGTCTTAAGTCTTTTTGACCTTCTACAATTAGTTTCCTAGCTAAAGTTTTAAATGATCTCCTGGTGTCTAAATCTCGGAGCAACTACTCACTGTTGCTTCTTCTGGATCTCTCAGCAGAATTTAACACTGTAGATCACTACCAGCATGCTCAGCGCCATTGGCTACAAGGACATTGCTCTCTATTGGGTCTCAACCTTCCTATCTGACTTAGAACTGTTATTATTATTATTATTATTATTATTATTATTATTATTATTATTATTATTATTATTATAATATTGTGTGTGGCTCCACAATAGAAGATTACAATGTTGCCCGCTAAAACAAACCATTGATAGGAAATGTGGCTGCACGGTAATCAAGTAGGTTTTGTCTGTTGTGTTTGGTCTGGCATTCTTCTAGTAACATGCAGCACAATCAGATTCTCTATAATTAGGTACAGGGCCGCCATCAGAGATTTTGGGGCCCCATACAGCTAGAGTGTCTGGGCCCCCCCTCACTCCGTCCGCGTCTCCACCCCCTGGCCGACCCAACCCCCCACTCCGATCACTCCCATCCCCGGCTGTCCCGACAGAGCCACACCCATCCCCTGGTCCACAACCATCGCCACCCCAGAAAAAGAAAAAATTGTTTCTGGGGTCACAAGAAAAAAATAGGTGTAGGTAGCTTATGGCCCCCAGGCCGTAGCTAGGTAGCTTAGGGCCCCCTGTAGGTAGAATAAGGGCCCCCTGTAGTCAGAATATCCCCTCCCCTGTAGTTTAGGGCCCCTGGAGTCAGAATCACCCTCCATCCTGTAGCTTAGGGCCCCCCCCCCTGTAGGCAGAATAGCCCCCCTGTAGTTACGCACCCACACAGCCAAAGGGAGGAGGGGGCCCTCTCACACACATACAGCCAGGGTGGAGGAGGGGGCCCTCTCACACACACACGGCCAGGCTGGAAGAGGGGGCCCTCTCATGCACCCACACAGCCAGGGGGGAGGAGGGGGTCCACTCACACACGGCTGAGCCATGTGTGTGGGGGAGCTGCCTCCACCTTCCTGGCCATGTGGGTGCATGAGAGGGCCCCCTTCTCCCTCCTGGCCATGTGGGTGCATGCATGAGAGCGCCCCCTCCTCCCCCACGATTGTGTGGGTGCATGCATGAGAGGGCCCCCTCCCCCCCCCCCACACACACATGGCCAGGGGGCAGGAGGGGTGGGAGAAGGGGGCCCCCACAGTTATGGCTGGATGGGAAAGGGGGCACCCCACAATGTAGGGCTTCTGGGTGGGAGAAGGGGGCCCCCACAGTTATGGCTGGATGGGAGAAGGGGGCACCCCACAATGTAGGGCTGCTGGGTGGGAGAACGGGGCCCCCCACAATGTAGGGCTGCTGGGTGGGAGAAGGGGGCCCCCACAATGTAGGGCTTTTGGGTGGGAGAAGGGGGCCCCCACAATGTAGGGCTGCTGGGTGGGAGAAGGGGGCCCCCACAATGTAGGGATTTTGGGTGGGAGAATGGGGCCTCCCACAATGTATGGCTGCTGGGTGGGAGAACGGGGCCCCCCACAATGTAGGGCTTCTGGGTGGGAGATGGGGGCCCCCACAATGTAGGGCTTCCGGGTGGGAGAAGGGGGCCCCCACAATGTAGGGCTGCTGGGTAGGAGAAGGGGGGCCCCACAATGTAGGGCTGCTGGGTGGGAGAAGGGGGCCCCACAATGTAGGGCTGCTGGGTGGGAGAAGGGGACCCCCACAATGTAGGGCTGCTGCTACTGCTGGGTGCCAGGAACGCTGAGAGGGATCCTGGCTCCAGCTGCATGTACTGTTTCTACCTACATTCCTGTGAGCTGTAGCGAGATCCAGGACCTCCTCTCTCTGTCCGCACCACGCTGTGAACTGTCCAGCAGCGGGATGCGGAACAATTTGAATTTGTGAGGCCCCGCCACCCGGGGCGGGGCCTCACTGATTCATGTTGTTCCACAGAAGACAGAGGAGGAGGGCCCGGCTCCGGTTACAGCGGCGCGGCGGCGTAAGTGAATTTTAAAATATAGGATTTGGCGCGCTGATGTGGCCGTTAGCACGGGCGCCCTTCCAGCAGCACCGCAAATCGTCGGCTGCCGCCAGGCCCTATAGAGAGCGCGGCGCTCGACTGCGCCGTGCTCTCTTTTGTAGTGTGAAATAAGGGGGCCTGCTTGAAGCAGGCCCCCTTATTTCACCGGGCCCCGTACAAGTGTATCAGTTGTACCCCCTGTATGGAGGCCCTGATTAGGTACAATGTGTCAGTGCACCATTGCAAGCCTATGCTATGGCCACAAGTTGCAATGCAACAATAGTCTTAACCATTTATGTAATGGTGATAGTGTGAGGACATAGATGATTGCTGTCTCATGAAAGGGCAACATGTAGTGTGTTAGGACCTTAAAGGGAATATGTCGCCAATATTTTTTTTTACTTATTAAATCAAGACCCTGATCCATATTCTTTTCCTCTCAGTCGTTTTTATTTCCGTATTGTAGATTTCTCAATTTGGGCGTCTATATATGTTTGTGGGGAAGACATTATTGCTTGCACTGCTTTAACAGCAGTCAGAGAGATACTTTACAGCAGCTTCATGCCCATAGGATTCTTAAGACAGTTTCTGTCCCATAGACGTCTATAGGATAGTTTTCACTGTGAAGGGAGGGGAGAGGGGGAGCTGTGACATCTCCTCTTGTGACTGGTGGATTCTGTGTTATCTGTACACAATGGTGTCTCCTTTCAGTTTGACCCTGCTTTTACTGATAATGAGCACACTGCTGAAAAGCTCTCTAAACAGAACAGGAAGTGTCAGACAATTATTAGGCTTAGTGGCCAAAGTGAAAACTGCAGGACTTAAGAATCAATAAAAAAAATATTGAAAGTGATATGGTAAATTAAAAACAAAACATAGTCAAAAAATCCCTAAAATGTGTTTAACATAAAAATGTGAGTTAAACAATAAGTCATTTTTTGATGACACATTCCCTTTAAATGAGTGATTCATGCTCAATTCCATAGCAAAGTTTCTGAGCAGATGAATAGTGGGTTACAGATCTTCAACAGCACTGTGACTAAGACTAATAGCAATAATATATAAAGCTGTTGACTGAAGTACTTATAGGTGTAACACTTTTTAGACAAAAAAAAAATCTATGTAATTTATATTAATATTATTTATATATTTAATATGTTATTAATATATTAAGAAACTATTCAAAGCTTTTTCAGCACTCTGTACACCAATTCATTTTCTCATATCCAATAGAAATTTTTTATGAAAGAGCCTGAATAATTACACCCAGGTTTAGAAGAATTTTAAACCTGTACAGCAACATTTTATTGAATGTTAAAAACAAAATCTAGGTTATGGTTATAAAAGTCAAGTCAATGATTGCTTTGAAAAATAAATTTCTTCATTACAGATATTACCATATTCCGCTATTCTAGCCATGAAGAAAATGAGAATAATAGATATTTACTGCTGATTTTATTGAAATTCTCTGAGAGACAACTTAATAAATTATTAACTGGAAGTATTATTAAGACACAATTTTAATATGTTGAGAAATATAATTGCCCTTTGTTTAGAATTTATTAAAGAAATAAATTTGCATTGGGTCAAAAGTACTTAGTTGGTACTGTTACAACTAGTCTGGATTTATCTCAAATATACCAAGTGTTTATTTAGGAATTTGCTTCATCCTTTTTCTGTCACTGCCTCACCTAACATTACTTACTCACATTAACCTGCCCTAATTTCTAGAGGCCACATCTTCACAATACTTATATACAGACTACTGCAAACCCTAAATATTTTGTCAAACCATATATACTGTGACATCGCAACCTCTGCAGTAGATGGACTTAGGTGCAATAAGATATTCTTATTCTGACAAAGTAGACTCCCACTTAACCTGGCCTGAACAACATTACAAATCAGATAGGAACAATTTAACCTAAGTTGTATGTCATCTGGCTACTATAGTGTACACGTCACTAAAAAGATTGTCAAAAAGGTTGGCGTCATCAGTAACCGAACCTCTATCCCCTGATGTCGCCAACCTTTTTGACGAAACATGTTGGGGAGGTTAGGCTTTAGATTTTAATTCAGTCATCTTATTCTCTCACTGGCATCCCGCTGCAGAGCCCTGTTAGATTTACCTTGGACTTACTTAGGAGGATAGATGCAGATTAGTGATGAGTGAACTCTTAAAAGTTCAAGTTTGAGTAGAACCTCAAATTTTGAGATGTTCGCCTCGAAGTTCTAGTCGAACTCGATTTTCGAACCCCTTTGAAGTCAATGGGAGAAGATGTTCTGGTTAATTTTTATACCTTTACAGGTGAGGAGAAGCTGCAATTAGTATCCATAACAGTAAAATGGATAGGTGGAACAACTTAGTGAAGAAAATTTGGCTCTAAGAGTCACAGAAAAAATCCACAGGCTAAAATAATTAATTCCTTTCAATGGCTAACTGAAAAGATTAGGACAGCGTAGCTATAGGATTAGGGCATTTTTGATTAGGGCCTCTGACAGGAGTACTGCCCTATTGACACCCTTCCCAGTTACCATGTGCCATTTCCAATACCAGTGTCTTCTCATGTGTCAAAGGGGATTTTGGGACACCTCAGGATGCAGTGCCCCATTGTGGCTGCTACCGCCAGGGGTGCCTACAGGGTACTACAGGCAGTACTCCTGTCAAGGGCCCTAATCGCAGCTAACACCTGGCCGTTACAGAGCGAGCGAGCAGCGTCGACTGCCCATGTTGTTTAACCCCTTAGACGCCGCAGCAAGGATGGCCGCAGCGTCTAAATGAATGAAGAGCGGTGCCGCGCACCGTTCTTCCCGGTGATCGGCATCCCCGCAGCATAGCTGTGGCGATCTGATGCCTGGACATGGCAGCGGGGAGCCTTGTGAAGGCTCCCACTGCTGCCATGTCCTCGTTGCCCCACTTCCGTCCACAGACAGGAAGTGGGGAAACCGCCATCTTTGTACAGTTTAATGCATTGTCTATTCAATGCATTAGACTCTATTAAGGATCGCGCCTCCTAGTGGTCAAGCACCATAGGGGGACTCAATGTTAAAGTAAAAAAAAAAATAGTACAGTGAATAACACCATTAGAAAGTACATCTTGTCCCGCAAAATAAAAGCACTCAAATGTCTATGTGTCTATGTAGGTGGAAAAATAAAAAAAGTTATGGCTCTGGGAAGGCGAGGGGGGAAAAACAAACGTATCAACAAAAAAAAAACCAGAGTCCTTAAGGGGTTAATAGATGACTGATGGAACGTGCATTTCACATTGTCACGAAGACGTGCTACAGTTTACTAGTCAGTGACATCAGCAACCAGGGCAACAAAATCATCAGAGATCTGCGCTTGATTCATTTTGATAAATGTCAAACGATCCACATTCTCGGCAGAAAGACAGATACCTTTGTCAGTTATCACCTCGCCAGCTGTGCTGAATGTTCATTCCGAGATAACACTCGCTGCCGGGCAGGATAAAACTTCTGTGGCGTGCCAAGCAAGCTCAGGCCATTCATCCAGTTTGGACACCCAGAAGTCGTATGGGTCCAGACCAAGTCCAAAAACAATGGGGTTGAGCTGCAGGTACTCATGGACCATGCTCTTAAAGCGGTCTCTGTGTGTCTGAGTGCTACCCTGCCTTGCAGGTGTTGGTGAGGTGGTAAAAAACGAGTGAAACATATCACCCAGTGTACTTCTTCCACACTGCCTGCTGCTGCTGATGCTGCTGCTGCGGCAATATGCCATTTTACTGCTGGCACATTACTGGCATTGTTCCATCGTGACATTAGAATGTGAAGAAAACGCAAAAGATGTCTCGAGTTGGTCAATGAGCACTGTCTCAAATTCCTGCATTCTACTGTCAATTTCTGTGGGTAGAAGGAAAGTGCTCACTTTTGTCTTGTAACGTGGATCAAGGAGGGTGGCCACCCAGTAACCACTGTTAATTTTGATTGCCTTGATGCATGGATCATGTTGCAGGTAATGTAGCATCCAAGCACTCATGTGTATGCTGCCGGGATCTCCCAAGCCTCGGGGTCGAGGGGCACTAACCACATCTTCCTCTTCCTCCTCCTGTAATCTGTGCCAACCTCTTACCACTGAAGGGTAATCAGTGTCCACCCCTGCCTTCTCATCCTCCTCCACTTCCTCACCCTGACCATCACCAGAGCCCTGTCTAGCCTCATACACTCTACTCTGTGAGCTGAACTACCGTCTTGCACCCGTCCTGGACCTAGAACCACCACCTAAAGAAGATCTATAGAATTGGGAAACAGCCGGGCCTTCTACATCCAATGGCGAGTAAGGCTCCTCCTCCTCCTCCATCACTGCTGGGACCTGCTGCCGTAGAGTGCCTAACACTTGTTCCAGTAAAAATATGACCTCAATGGTCATGCTGACAATGCCAATGTCCTGACTGACCATTTTGTTGGCCTCTTCAAAACTGCCAAGGATGGCGCAGAGATCCTTCACCTGTTTCCACTCTCTATCGGTCAACACCCCGAGATCCGCATCACTGCTAGTCAGGCCATGCAACACTTTATGCTGCATAATGGCATTACGCTGCTGCCACAATTGCTGGAGCATGTAGAGGCTGGAATTCCAGCGTGTTTCCACATTACATATCAGACGTTTGACGGGGAAGCCCAGATGACACTGCAACGCTGACAATCGGGCTGAAGCAGGGTGCGAACGCCGGAAGTGTGAGCTAAGACCTCGAGCCTTCCTCAGGAGACAGTCAAGACCTAGGTAGTGCTTGAGAAATTTCTGCCTATATGATAGCGCTTGTCCCTCCACTCGAACTAACCTTTTCTCGAACGGTTCGCTCAACACTAATGCAGATAGTGCCCGAGTTAGATTTTCAATTTCTTGAAATAGCAAGTCACTTTCGTGGAGATTTATGCTGCAATTGCTAGGATTATTAGAGCAAATAGCCCGAGTTAGTATTTATTTGACACAGCAAATCACCTCCATTTGTGTCGAGTTTGAGTGGGTCTCCTATTGGTGTGAGATGGGGACCATAGTATAGTATGACCATTAGGAGGAATCTAGATTGTGGATTGAACTTGGTTACATTTTACCAAGTAGATTTAAAGGCCAGCATCTTTATAGTTTTGATCCTATTTTTCCATACTGTTTACAGATAGATATTGTAAGAACTGACGTTCATGTCCTTAGGTTCATATGCAAATTCAAAGAGAAATTTGCGGTATTCACAATTCTTTTAAAAACAAGTTTATTAAAAGCTGCATATTATTCTACAGGTTTGAGGAGAAGGAAACGGGTTTTCCCACGGCAATTGTGTTTTTCTTTTTTGAGTTTTAAGCAACTCAATCCTTCTTTCTGCAAAGTTCCCCTTGTTTTTGTGTCTTTTTCACCTCACTAACAGACTCTGAGCCTTTTACCTAGCCCCATTTGACCATGCCTTTGGTATTGGCTTCCATAGGCTGGATACCCTTGTTGCTTCACAAACTTAGAGCACTGTCTGATGAACTCACACTTTTCTCAAAAAGGTACAATAAGCGATATAAGGTCAAGGTAAGAAGTGGGTTTGGATTTTTTCCCACTCACAACCAGGTTTGACTCAAGGCTGAGCTGTGTCTATGTTTACTATTCACTATAGTTGGAATAGTACATGTTCCCTTCTTAATCCAAGACCTCACAGCAGTGCACCACATGTTATGAGATAAAATTCAATTTACCACCAAGTATCATTTTATCCGAGGTCTAAATCAATTGTGACTGCAGTTTAGTATGAACTTCTGTTCGGTAACTTAGTGGTATTCACTAGATATAGACTGAACAATTATTTTTAATTATTGACTCATGAAGATGTCTTACCATTTTGCTCCTCACTGTCAAGTTAAGGGTTAAAGCCAGAAATACTTTTACTGGTGGACACCAAAAGGATACAATTCATGGACCGATACAAGATACAAATCAAGGACTCTCGCCGGCGCGTCCGGAACGTGTAACAGTAACGGAACACAGCTGTGCATTGTCACGGGAGTCGCGGGCGCCGACGCTCCCCGCGATCACTCCCCTGCCCGCAGGGGGTCCGGCGCGGGTGCCGCGGCTGCCCGCGACCATCCTTCTGCGGTCCGGGCCCCTGCGCCGCTTCACTTACCCATCCACGCTCCTGTGAATGCTGCTCCTGCCCGTCCCGGCCAGCGCGCGCATCCCCGCTGCTTAAGGCGCGCGCGACAACTTCGCTCGATTTAAAGGGCCGGCGTCTCGATAATTGGTCTATTGTCGGGCGCTTGTTCTATTTAAGGAATACGCCCCCAGCACTTCCTGCGAGTCCATTGGTGTGTTTTCCGTGAGAATAGAGAGTGTTGGAGTTCTGTATTGATCACCCGTGTACCAGTCCGCTAGCTTACGTTTCCTGACCTTGCCTGTTTGCCCCCTGCCGTGACCTTCTGCCTGTCTCTGACCACAAACCTCTGCTGCCTGCCCTGACCTTCTGCCTGTCCCCGACTACGCCTCTGGATTACGACTTTGTACCACGCTGTACCCCGGCCACCATCGCAAGTCACGTCAGGGGTAGCGACCTGGTAGCCTCACGCCGCAGCAAGTCGATCCTGCTTTGCGGCGGGCTCTGGTGAATACCGGGGGCTACTTAGACTCCGCTCCCTGGCGTGGCTTAGCTATCATCGCTTGCGGTGGTCCAGCGAATACACCTCTGCATTACATGTATGTTATCTCTAACCTTGCAATGTTTCACTATGTGCTCCGGCTGACTGCGCATGTCACTCACGGGCT
>JAODAL010067339.1:0-17339 GCA_025379985.1 Phyllomedusa bahiana | reverse complement strand
AACAATAGAGCTTTCCTGTGAAGAAATAGAATAATTTTGCTGAGCTGTTGGACACGGGCAGAGCGCACGCCTACTGCTATGAGACGCGACAACACTAAATCATGAACAGGAAGGGCTGTTTCTATGTAAACGAGGTCATGTGATTTTTCCAGCCAATCGCAACCATACACATCCCGGGTCATGACGTCGCACACACATATCACCCTGCTCAAATTCTGTAAGCTGATTTTGCTGGCCGCCAAAATGACAGGAAGCGCCGAAAATGGCGCGATATTAATAGATGATGCACAGATTTTAACCTAAATTATCGCATGATCTAAAAATTTCGATCAACATAAAAACTGTGCCGATTTCAACTTTGTCGATAATAATCGCTCAACACTAAAAATAGCCCCTTCAAAATTAAAACAGAATAATAATAGTGGTCATAATAATGTGGATATAATAGGATTAACTAAATTAGGTTAATTTCCTTGTGGTCACGGTTCTTGCAAGTGTTGTGGAATGCTTACTAGTTCCAGAAAATTTGTTTCCTTTAGCACTAGGGAGGTTTTTAATATAAAATCACATATGACATGTACATCGACATTTTTGATCTATTTAATAACCTGTATGTGTGGTATCCAATATGTGGGGAAAACCAGCTTAAAATTATCCAGGTGAATGATAAATAATCGCTTCAACCCCTTACCGACCTATGACGTATGGGTATGTCATAGCGCCGGAAAGCGGCTTTGAAACGGGATCGCAGCGGTTTCAGCGCTGGTGGGCGGCGTCGCCCGCCTGCTCTGTTTAACCACTTAGACCCTGCGGCAAAGATGGCTGCGGCGTCTAAATGAATTAAAAACGGTGCCGCACACCGTTCTTCAGCCCGATAATGTCGCTGAGTCCCGATGGGCTAACATGGCAGCGGGGAGCCCTGTGAAGGCTCCGATCGCTGCTATGTTCCCGTGTGCCCCACTTCCACCCATTGACAGGACCTGGGGCAAGCGCCATCTTTGTCCAGTCTAATGCATTGTCCATCCAATGCATTATACTGTATTAACAAACCCGCCCCCTATTGGTCAACCACCATAGGGGGAAACAACGTAAAGTAAAAAAAAAAAAAAAATAACGTTTTAAAGTACAAAATAAGGTATTAAAAGTTCAAATCACCCCCCTTTCCTCATTTTACAAATAAAAACAATAAAAAAATAAAAAAGGTACACATATTTGGTATCGCCGTGTCTGAAAAAGTCTGATCTATAAAAATATAACATCATTTATCCCATACGCTGAACACTGTAGAAGAAAAAAATTCCAAACGCCAAAATTGCGTTTTTTGGTCATTTTACGTCGCACAAAAATTGGAAAATTTTATTCCAAAAATTTTATTGCTAGCAATAAAAAGTACGCTAGTGGCGCAAATTTCAAAAATAGAAAATGTTTGGAATTTTTTTTACAGTACCAAAACATAACGGAAACCATACAGGTTTGGTATTGCCGGATGCATATCAACCTGTAGAATACAGATAACACATAATTTTTACTGAAGAATAAACTCCATAAAAAAAACTCCAGCAAACATGGCGCAAGTTCGTTTTTTTCACATTTTGCTCCACTTAGAATTTTTTTGCCGTTCCCCAGTATATTCTAAAGTACAGTGAATAACACCATTAGAAAGTACATCTTGTCCCACAAAATAAAAGCCCTCATATGTCTATGTAGATGGAAAAATAATTATGGCTTTCAGAGGGCGAGGAGGAAAAAACGAGGAGGCAAAAAATTTAGAGCCAAATTATTATGACCGTCCGTCAGGAAAGGGTTAATGTCAGGCATAAAAGATTGATACATAGTTTGCATCAACATTATGTCGAGAAGCACCATGGAATTGAAGCGGCCTTCTCAGTTCAGCCTACTGAGCTTGTCGATAGTAAAGATCTAGACAGTCATAGAAAGTTAGCTAATAGGGAGGTCTTTTGGATCTACAAGCTCAATACCATTACACCATATGGTCTAAATGAAGTTCAGGAGACTATAAATTAGGCATGGAGCTAGGAGTAGTGGTTAACTAAGTGAGCTGTTAATGAATAGACCAAGGGTTTAATTCCCGATTGTGATATAAGTAGAGATGGGCGAATTGATTCTAACGAAGTGGAATTCGTTTAGAATTTCAGGAAAACTTTGGTTCTGAACGAAGTCGAAGTTTGGGGGACTTCGGGTGAAAAGAAGAGTGCTTTTGATTGATAAAATGGCTGCGAGCACATGGCGTTACATGGGCAAAGCACTCTTGGAGGAAGTGGGCAAGCCTGTATGACATGTGCAGAGATGAAAACCAATCAGAACCGGCGGGATTCTGTGACGTCACCGCACTAAAATAAGTCCGGCGCGACGCTGGGGGCTCATACCGCTCCCACTGTACTGATCAGGGAAGGTGCTGCGCGGGTGCTTGTAATAGCTCTTACTGAAGAAACTGATTTTTATACAGCGGTTTTGTGGGGGGTCTCCCCTGCTTCACTTAATGTTTTATTTCTGATTTCTTGGGGTTTGGATTTTGAAGTCCAGTGTGCGTCCACTGCAGCTGCATATACATTTTAAATGCTATCTGCTCACAGCACATTGAATATCCCCAAAGGGGGAAACTAAGCCAGTTCCTGTTGTATTCATTTAAAGAAACAGCGTTTTTACAATACAAATACCACTTCATTTTTGGCTGCTCAATTCTTTTGCGCAATTACATCCAGGGGTTAATTAAGCGTTGTTTTTCTGCTGTGGTGACTCAAAGAAACCGTCTTTTTCACCGCCCAAAAATACAATTTTCCTGTAGCATAATTCACAAGCGAAGGTAAATTACTAGTGATGAGCGATTACGTTGATGATCGTCATCGGGTCGATATCGGCAATTATCAATAAGATATCCGATAGTCGATAATAGATTATTGCAGATGACCATTAAGTCTATGGGAAGAGGAACAACACCTTCATTATTCTACACCAAACATGCGGCTGGAGCAGCTGAATTAACATTCACAACAGTCAAATGGATCCGTGCTACATCTATTCAACACGCTTATGTTAAAAAGCCACAGAAGCAAAAAGTCACAGCACCATTCACTATCCTGTCTTGTTACCACAGCATGAGACCCTTAAACCTGCATGACCCCAAATTAAAAGTTGCCTAGAAGGGCAGTCTGATTTGAACCACCATTTTATTTGAACTGGACATTGAGTATCCCAGTCCTGGAACACAGCATGACCCTTGAACCTATTTGACCCAAAGATTAAAAAGTTCCAGAAAAAGGAGTCTTTCAATCACCAATTTTAGTTTGAACTGGACATTGACTATACATGTCCTGTACCACAGCATGACCCACAAACCTGCATGACCCCCAGACTTAAAACAAGTGTCCGCAAAAGGAGTCTTATCACCACCATTTTAAGTTGAACTGGACGTCTATAGACAGTCCATGTGCCTGGGCCACGCATAAGCCCAAACTGCATGACCCCAGATTTAAAAGTGTCCGGAAAAGGAGTCATTTCAGTCACCATTTTGAGTTGTCACTGACATAGACTATGCCTGTTCTGTACCACAGGTATGCCAATTATAACTGTCTGACCCACAGTATTAAAAGGTGGCCAGAAAAAGAGTCTTTTGAACCACGCATTTTAAGTTGAACTGGACATTGACTAAACATTCCTGTACCGCAGCATGACCTCAATCTGCATGACCCCCATATTTAAAAAAGTGCTGCAAAAAAGGAGTCTTTCAACCACCCTTTTAGTTTCACTGGACATAGACTTCCCTGTCCTGGCCACAGCATGAGCCCCAAACTGCATGACCCTCAGATTTTAAAAGTGCCGGAAAAAGGAGTCTTTCAACCACCATCTTAGTTCACTCGACATAGACTATGCCAGTTCTGATTACCACAGTTTGGCCATTAAACCTGTCTGACCACAGTATTAAAAAGTGCTTGGAAAAAAGAGTCTTTGAACACCATTTAGTTGAACTGGACAATGACTATACATGTCCAGTACCACAACATGACCCTCAAAACCTGGCATGACCCCCAGATTAAAAAGGTGCCGCAAAAAAGAGTCCTTTCAACCATCATTTTAAGTTGAACTGTGACATAGACAGTCCAAGTCCTTGCCAAGCATAGCCCCAAACCTGCATGACACCCAGATTTTAAAAAGTGCTCGTAAAAAGGAGTCCTTTTACACCATTTTAGTTTCACAGAGACATGAACTGTCCCCTGTCCTGGGCACAATCATGAGCCCAAACTGCAATGACAACCCAGATTTAAAAGTGCCGGAAAAAGGAGTCTTTCAACCACCATGTTTAGTTGAACTGGACTTGACTATAAACTGTCCTGTACCACAGTATGACCATTAAACCTGTCTGATCCACAATTAAAAAGTGCCGGAAAAAGGAGTCTGGACTGGGAGGACGATGAGGTAAGAACTCTGGGATGCAGGATGCCTTAACCACTGTAAGAACAATGGCTACGCTTTCGATACTGAGATATCACAGCCCTGACCCAGCGATGACAGGCCTGACGGTCCTGCCAACTGACAATCCGCTGGCATGCGTGTTGTCCCAGCACTGGGAGAGAAGCACTTCTCTCGTACCTCTACCTCCATGTCCTACCCCCTCTGCTTTGCTCGCTTACCCCCTGAATTTCCCGCTCCATGTTCATGAAAGATAAAAATTTGAGAAGGTATGGGGTAAGAGTTTTGAAATGCTCTTATTTTTAAAGACGGCAAATCACAGCTATTCTCAAGTCCCTTCAAATCAAAACAAAATTGTCTGGATTGAAATTTATGTGCTAGAGTACCTCTATCACAAAACTTACTGCCAAAAATGAAAAAAACACCTGTCTGAAATGTATACAGATAATAAACGGTATTTTTGGCACCTATCAATTCACCTGTGGTACTACAAAAATTGCTGATTCAAATTTAACTGCAAAGTAGCTCCTATCAACAAAGCTGACTAACCAACAGTGAAAAAAACACCTTCTGGAAATGTATACGGATAATAAAACGGTATATTTTGGGCACAAATCAATTCACACTGTGGTGACTACAAAAATTGCTGTAATGTCAAATGTAACATGCAAGTAGCTCTACTCAACAAAGCTTGACTGACCAAAAGTGAAAAACACCTGTCTGAGATGTATACGGATAATAAAAGGTATTTTTGGCACCTATCAGTACACCCTGTTGTGACTACAAAGTTGCTGGATTCAAATTTAACTGCAAGGTGGCTCTATCCAACAAAGCTGGCCTGCGCCAAAGTGAAAAAAATACTTATCTGAAATGTATCCTGATAATAAAAGGTATTTATTTGGCACCATATCAACCTGTGGTAACTACAAAATGCTGATTCAAATTAACTGCAAGTGGCTATATCAACAAAGCTGGTATTGGGCAAAATTGAAAAGAACATCTACTGAAAATGTATACTGGATAATAAAAGAGGAGTTTTGCACCTAACAAATAGACCTGCATTACTAGTAAAAGAATCTGTATCCTAATAAGGCAATTGCAATGTCTAAACAAAGAGATTTGGCTGTAACAATTATCCAGTATCTTTATAGAGCTTGTCTGTGTTTGCCCACGGCCCCCCCTCGCTCCCCCCGTGACTTTACAGCGGTAGATGCTCTTTTAAAATCTCTGACTAACTACCTAAAATCAGCAAATCCTGATCTAACTAAGTTCTAAGATCACAGCTATAAGTAGAGCTGTCTCTGTGAAAAAATAGAATAATTTTCGCTGAGCTGTTTGCTGAGCTGTTTGCCAGCGAGCAGAGCGTCACGTCCAATTTCAATGAGACGCTCTGACACACACTGTCATGAACAGAAGGGCTGTTCTATGTAAAACGAGGTCATGTGATTTTTCCAGCAATCGAGCAACCATACACACCCCAGTCGATGACGTGCACACACACTCACCCTGCTCTATACTGTAAGCTGATTTGCTGTCCGCCAAAATGAACAGGAAGCGCCGAAAATTTGCGCATATTAATAGATTATGCACAGATTTAACCTAAAATAATCGCGTGATCTAAAAAATCCAAATCACGTAAATACCTGGCCGATTTCAACTTTTTCTATAATAATCGCTCAACTCTATCATTTCAATTTTTTCTCTTGTTGTGTAACGTAAAAAATAAGCCATTTTAACACGCTACAAAGCTATAGTTTTTTGTGGCTGCTCAATTCTATTGCGCAATTTACATCCAGTGTTAATTAATGTGTTGTTTTATGTTCTGCTGGGGTGGGAGGGGGGGGAGGTGGGGGGGGGGGGGGGGGGGGAAGGGAGGGGGGGGGTGGGGGGGGGGTGGGGGGACCCTCCAAGAAAACGTCCTTTTTCACCGCCAAAAAATAAAATTTCCTGTAGCATAATTCACAAGCAACGGTTAATTACAATTTTTTCTTTTGTTGTGTAGCGTAAAAAATACGCCATTGTAACACGCTACAAAGCTAGTAGTTTGTAGCTGCTCAATTCTTTTGCGCAATTTAAATCCAGGGTTAATTAAGCTTGTTTTTCTGCTGAGTTGACAAAAAATAAACCGTCTTCCACTGCCGAAAAAATACATTTTTCCTGCAGCCTAATTCCACAATTGCGAATTATAAATACAATTTTTTTTCCTCTTTGTTGGTGTAGCGTAGAAAACACAGCCATTGTAAACGCTACAAAGCTCGTAAGTTTGTGGTTTGCTCAATTTTTGGGCAATTTACATCCAGGGTTAATTTAAGCGTTGTTTTTCTGCTGTGGGACAAAAAGAAACCGTCCGTTTTTCAACCGCCAAAAAATAAAATTTTCCTGTAGCATAATTCACAGCGAAGGTTAATTACAATTTTTCTCTTGTTGTGTAAGCGTAAAAGATTACGCCATTGTAACACGCTACACAGCTCTAGTTTTTGGTTGCTCAATCTTTTATTATAGCAATATTTACATCCAGGGTTAATTAAGCGTTTGTTCTGAAGTTTGTACTCAGTAAAAGGAAACTATACTTTATTTCACTGCACATGAAGGAAATTCTGTAGCATAATTCATATCCGAAGGATTAATTACGCCTGTTTGTTGCCTTTTATATATCAGTAAAATACACAGATGTTTTTAAACGGCACATACAAGTCAATTTTTCCGCCCATTTAGTGGAGCGCAATTTATATCCAAGGTTGCCAATCTTGTTACTGGGTTTCATTTGGAGTAAAATACAGGGTATGTATTTATCATAAACGAGATGACTTACATCAAACAGTGTACTGTACATTTTAGAACAAACAGTATGTCAGACAGAGCGGTGCAGGCTCTTCACCTGCGAGTGGGCAGAGGCACAAACATTCAGGCCCAGGTCGATTCACAGCAAGGGGACGTCGCAGCAGGTGGTCACTCGGTGGAGGTCATCAACGGCCGCTGTCATCTAGCGGCCGTGTGTTGTTCAGCAACCCCATTGGTTCTTGATTGGTTGACTAGGTCATCCACTTCCTCCCAGCATGACATCTGACAACCCCATCAAGAGTCCGTGGGAACGTCAGACACAACCTTATTGGCATGGCCCGGGAGCGGTTCAGCAGCCCTCACCAGTCCTCAACCCTCCCTGTCCCATCCGGTCCCTCAGCCAGAGATCTACTATGTGTTCTGGGCTCAGCACGCCACTATATAGCGAGGATGAACAATTCGAGAGAGGGAAGTCAGCACACTTGGCAGCGAATGAATGGGGCCAATATTCTCCTGCTTCTAGCAGTAGGTTGGCAAAGTATAGATGTGAGAGTGCATGGAGGTCATGTGTGAGGGGGTCAGCCTCTGCATTCAAGACGGTGATGAGGACGCAGTGATGATGAAACACAAATGAAGATGAATTAGCACGACCGCACTTGGAAGCGCGGGTGAGCAAGGCTTCATCATCGTCAGGAAAGAGGGCGTCCAGCTTGTACGTCAGGCAGCGTCGCAGTGTGTGGTTGAGGGGGGAGGGTGGGGGTGTGGGGGGTGGTTGGTGGGGGCCGCAAGTGGGTCAGTGTGACCGTTATCAGCAGGATAACGCAGTGTGAGGTCGGGAGCCAAGCGGCCACGGGGTAAAAAACCCGCTTTCGCAGGTCCAGAAGTAGCGCACAGCGCTCAGCGAGCAGCGGCGCAGTAGTCACTCAGTGCGGAGCGTTGGGGGTAAAATCCCATACTCCCCGGTTGGGTATTCTTTCAAAGACCCCCGAGGACCGAAAATGGGTATTTTAAAGAACCCAAAAAGGCAAAAAAGTAAAACCGTCCGGGGAGCAACGTTGACACCACGGCCCAGCGTCAACAAAAGGCCGCGTCCCCAACCCGGGTGGGGCCGGGAGAAACGGGGCTAAGATGGGGTTTGGCCCAAACCTGCCGCCGCAGCAAAAAAGCAGCAGCACGCCCAGTGGAAACGCTTTTGCCTTTGCAGCCAGTCAAGGTTTCCACCACCCTGAAAGAAGGGACTTTTTCCCTTTTTGACATCATCTCCCGTTCCAGATGCCCTGCTCCTGGGCTACTCATGGGGCCAGCAGCCCCGTTCAGCGAGGGTTTTGCAAAGAGACAACGGGTATGCGTCCAACCACCCTAAGGTGCGGGATGCTGACCTACTCCTGTCCAAGTTGTTGGTGCTGCAGTCCTTCCATTTCCAATTGGTGGACTCTGAAACCTTCAGAGAACTGGGGGCCCTTTTGCCGAGCCGGATGGAGATTTCCAAGCCGGAATTTCTTTTCCAAAAGGCAGTACCAGCACTTCACAAAATGTAGAACAAAAGGGTTGGGCCAGTCCTTGAGCTTACCCGTTTTTTTTTTCCAAGGTGTACGGCAGAGGGGATGCCGGAGCTTTAACTACGGTCGGGCCAGTAAAAATGCCCCCTTTACGGCCCACTGGTTAAAAGTGCTTCCCGGCTCAGGCACACAAACAACTTGGACGGGAGACGGCGCTTTCTCCTCCAGGGTTGCCCAAACGCGGCTACCTGGGGCCAATGTCCCCCTCCTCCTCCACCACCCCCACCACCATCTCAGCCCCCACAAGTACTGTTTCCATAAAAACCACATTTTAGGGCATAGCTTTGTCACGCAGTTTCCAACACCGGCTTCCTCGGCAAACAAAATCAAAATGGGGGGAACGCTCCGCGTAAAGCAGAAAGAAACCCGATTTGTGGTTTTTCTCCCGCCAACTGCAAATCGGAACCATGGTAACGGACAATGGGAGTAAAAATGGGTCCGCGCTGCACCAAAGGAGGAGGGAAAATTCCCCCTGCGGGCGCCAGGTTTCAATCGGGTTGTGAAAAGGTGCTTATGCGTGAAAACCTTTCCGTTTAATGATCCTTTTCCAAAGAAGCCACGTTGTTTGTCAGTCGCCAGGATTTTGGGATAATAACGTCTTTCCATTTTCATGCCCCGGGAAAAACAGATGCTAAAAAAATCGCGGGGCGGGGACTGGGGAGACATCGACTACATCTCGTGGCCACATGACCCCGGGGGGGACTGAAATGGAGAAGGAGAAGGGGGAGGGGGGAGGACTTTGGAGCAAAAGCAAATTTTTCGGGTTTTAAATGAGTGGGTTTTCTACCCAGGTGACAAAAAGGAAGAGTAGGAGCAGCTGGAGGGGGTAGATGGAGATGAGGAAGAAAGAGGGAAAAGACCCCAAGCACCGTGGCATATACAGTGGAAGGAGGCAGGGAGCCCCTCGGAGTCACATGTGGGAGATGGCCCGCAGCATGGGTGATTTGGGCCGGGTAGTGGGCCGCCGAATTTGCACCATCGCAGAGGGGTTTACTTCTGGCTCTCCACCCTATAGGACCCCCCCCCCTAAACCGGGCCAAAAGGGAGCCTTTTTCCCACTGCTTTTTAGGGGGGGACAAACTCAAATACATAGGAAATCCCCGTAGCAGTTGGCCCCCTTGCCTATGTGCGGCATCGTCCCCCCCCCCTACAGGTCCTTTACCGGGGGGGTTTTCTTCAGCGCCCACCACTACGCCCGGGGGCTTTCTGCCCGGAACGGGGGGGGTCGGACAGGGACCAGCCCATCAGCAGCAACCTAAGTCGGAGTCACTGAATTTAGCACTTTTCCTTCCCCCCCCTAGTGGGATGGGGATCGCCAGCAGCAGCAGCAGGGCCTAGAGCACCCCCGAAACCCAACCCGGTTGGGGGCCTACTTGGGCAGCCCCTCTGCCACCCCAGTTAGAAAATCCGCTGGACACTGGCCCGCCAAACGGATGTGTGGGCCCCCATTTCCGAGTTTTGCAGTGGGGAAGCTGTCCCCCCTTGGGGGGGCCCGGGCAAGTAGTGTGTCAAACAGAGAGGTGTTTTAGGCGGCGGGGGGGCCCTCGTTACCCCCAAGCAGAACCCCCTTTTCCCCGGGAAATTCAACGACTGACCTTTGGGCAAAATGAATCCGGCTGGGTCCCGGGCCCGGATTTCCACGCCCCAATGCTTTTGGCTCAACTACAACAGCCCCTTACGCCTTTTAAACCCAAAAGGGAGACATGAGCTGGGGTTTTAAACTACCTGCCTCCGCCACTATTCTGATGCCGCCACCCCCCCCTGATACCACACATCCCAAAAGTTTTTTTCCCCTCTGCCACCAAACATTTTTTACCAGGGGCGGGAATTTCCAGCCACCTCCCACTAAAGTCATTGTGGGCCCCTTTTTACCTCCCTGCTTCTGCTGTGGCTGCTGCCGTGACCCCCCAAAAAAAAAAAAAAAAAAAAAAAACTGTGTTTATTTTGACACCCCCTCTGACCTCATGCTGCTGCCCCCCGTCACCCTCCACTCCTCGTCATTTGCCACTTTTATGGCCTACTCCTTTTTTTTTCCACCTCCAGAAAAGTATTGTGCCACTGTCCCGACCTCATCACCTGCCCCCCCTCACCCTCCCCACCCCCTCTGTCTTGTGCCCCTCTGTGGCCTACTCCAGTTTTTTTCCACCCCCAGAATGTCAAATTTTGGGCCCCTGTCTGAAACCCATGCTTTTGCCCCCGTGACCCCCCACTCTCTTCATTGTTTCCCCTTTTGTTGGGCCCACTACTGTTTTTCCACCTCCAGGGAAAGTCATTGTGCCACTGTCTGACCTTCCCTGCGGGTGCTCCGGACCCCACACACTGTGTCATTTTGCCACTGTCTGACCTCATGCCGCTGTGGCTGATTCCGTGACCTACACACTCTGTCAATTTGGGGGGGCCCCCCTGGGGGACCTCATCTTCCCGCCACGGCACCCCCAATCTCTGTCATTGTGCCACTCTTGGGCCTACTCCAGTTTTTGCCACCCTCCTGAAGTCATTGTGCCACTGTCCCGAAACCCCATGCGCTGCCCCCCCGTTCCCCCTCCACTCTCTGCTTTGGGCCCTCTGTGGGCCCACTACTGTTTTTCCACCCCCCCAAATGTCCCTTGTGCCACGTTTGACCCATGCTGCGCCGCCGTCAACTCCCCCTCTCTGTCTTTTTGCCCCTCCCGGGGCCTAAATATGTTTTTGGGCCCCTCCAAATGTCATTGTGCCACTGTCCCGACCTCATGCTGCTGCTGCCCGTTACCTACAAACTTTCTTTGGCCACTGTCTGACCTCATGCTGCCCGCTGTTTGGGTGTTTTTTCCCTTTAACCCACAAAAATCCCGTCATTGTGCTACTGTCCGACTGCATGCTGCTTTCCAAAGATCACCTCCACCCCCTCCGCATTGTGCCACTCTGTGGGCCACCCAGTTTTTTTTCCAACTCCAGAAAAAGTCATTGTGCCAAAGTCTTACCCCCATGCTCTGCCCCCCGTCACCTCCACTTTTCGCCCTTGGCCACCGTGGCCTAAAACTGTTTTGCCACCTCCAAAAATGTCATTGTGCCACTGTCTGACCTCATGCTGCTGCTGCCGGACCTAGACACTGTGTCATTGTGCCACTGTCTGACCTCATCTGCTGCGGGGCTGCTGCCGTGACTAACACTGTGTCATTGTCCCACTGTTGACCTCATGCTGCTGTTGTGGCGCTGCCGTGCCCTACACACCTGTCATTGTGCCACTGTTGACCTCATGCGCTGCTGCCTGCCCTCACACGTGTCATTGTGCCATGTCTGACCTCATGCTGCTGCCGTCGTCACCGCCAACCTGCATTTTGCCACTCTGTGGCCTACACTTTTTTTGCCACCCCCCAGAATGTCTTGTGCCACGTCTGACCTCATGCTGCGCTCCCCCGTGACTAATACTGTGTCATTGTGCCCGTCTGCCCTCATGCTGCGCTTGGCTGCTCCCCGTGCCCTCACACCTGTCATTGTGCCACTGTCGACCTCCCGCTCCACGGTCACCCCCACTCTTTTCCCTTGTGCCACTCTTGGCCTACTCCAGTTTTTCCCACCTCCAAATGTCTTGTCCCCCCTTTCTGCCCTCATGCTGCTGCGCCGTCACCTCCAGTCTCTGTCATTGTGCCACCTGGGGCCTAATACTTTTTTTCCACCTCCAAAAAGCCATTGTCCCCTGTCTGCCCTCATGCTTTTGCTGCCGGCCCTACACACTGTGCATTGTCACTGTCTGACCCATCTGCTGCCCCCCGTCACCTCACTTCTGTGATTGTGCCACTCTGTGGCCTACTACTTTTTTTTGCCACCCCAAATGTCTTTGTGCCACTGTCACCTCAGCTGTGCTGCTTGACCTAGACATGTGTCATTGTGCCACGGGTTGACCCATGCTGCTGCTGGGCTGCTGCCGTGACCTCCCACACTGCATGGTGCATTGCCCCTGACCTCATGCTGCTGCTGTGGCTGGCCGTGCCTAACCACTCTGTCATTGGCCCTGTCTGACCTCATCTGCTGCTGCCGTGACCTACACACTGTATCATTGTCCACTGTCTACCCATGCTGCTCCCCCCGTCCCCTCCACACTCGACTTGGCCCCTTGGGGCCTACTACTGTTTTGCCATTTCCAAATGTCTTTACACTGTCTGCCCTATGCTGCTGCTGGGGACCTAGACACTGTGTCATGTGCCCTTCTGACCTCATCTGCTGCTGTGGCTGCGCCATGACCTACACACTGGTCATTGTGCCACGTCGTCCTCATGCTGCGCTTGGCTGCTCCCCGGCCCTACACACTCGCATTGTGTCACTGCTGACCTCATGCGCCCCCCGTCACCTCCACACTCTGTCATTGTGCCACCTTGGCCTCTAATGTTTTCCCACCCCCAAATGTCATTGTGCCACTGTCTACCTCATGCTGCTGCTGTGGCTGCTGCCGTGACCTACACACTGTGTCTTTGTGCCACTGTCGAACTCATGCTTTCGGGGCTGCTGCTGTACCTACACACTGTTCATTGTCCCCACTGTCTACCTCCTGCTGCCCACGGTACCTCCACTCCTGTTCATTGTGCCACCTTGGCCTACTCCGTTTTTTTGCCCCCCCCGAATGCCCTTTTGGCCACGTCTGCCCCTCTGCTCGCTGCCGTCCCCTCCATCCCTGTCATTGTGCCTCTCTGGGCCTATACTTTTTTGCCACCTCCAGAATGTCATTGTGCCACTGTCTGACCTCAGCGCTGCTCCCCGTACCTACACACGTTCATTGTGCCACTGTCTGACCTCATGTGCTCGTGGCGCTCCCGTGACCTACACACTGTTCATTGTGCCACTGTCTGACCTCATCTGCTGCTGTGGCTGCTGCCGTGACCTCACACTCTGTAAATTGGCCACTGTCTGACCTCATGCTGCGCTGCCGTGCCCTACAACTGTGTCAAATTGTGCCACTGTCGACCTCAGCTGCTGCCCCCTCCCTCCACACTCTTCTTTGTCCCACTCGTCCCTACGCCAGTTTTTGCCCCCTCCAAATGTCATTGGCCACGTCTGACCTCAGCTTCTGCCCCTCACTCCAGTCTCTGTCATTGTGCCACTCGTGGCCTACTATGTTTTGCCACCTCCAGAATGCCCTTTTTGCCACGTCTGCCCTAGGCGCTGCTGCCTGACCTAGACACTGTGTCCATTGTCCCACTGTTGCCTCTCGGGCCCTGTGGCTGTGCCGTGACCCTACAACTTTGTCATTGGCCACTTCGACCTCATGCGTTTCTGTGGCGCTGCCGTGCCCCTACACACCTGTCATTGTGCCATTTCAACCCATCTGCGGCCACGGTCCCCTCCACCTCTGTCATTGTGCCCTCTGGGGCCACTCCTTTTTCCCAAACCCAGAATGCTTTTCCCACTGTCTGACCTCATCTACGCTGGGCTGCTGCCGTGACCTACACCTCTGTCATTGTGCCACTGTCGACCTCATGCGCTGCTGTGGCTGCTGCTAGACCTACACACTGTTCTTGTGCCACTCTGTGCCTACTTTTTTTTTTTGCCCCCTCTAGAATGTCATTGTGCCACTGTCTCCCCTCATGCGCTGCTGCTTTTGATGCCGTAAACTCCACACTTGTCATTGTGCACTCTGGGCCACTCCTTTTTCCCACCTTCAAAATTAATTGGCCACTCCTGACCTCATGCTGCTGGGGCCCCCCCCCCCCCCCCCCCCCCCCCCCCGTCCCCCCCCCCCCCCCCCCCCCCCCCCCCCCCCCCCCCCCCCCCCCTCTGTCACTGTTTGCCACCTAGCCCCCTTTTTGTTTTTTTCCACTGCCTGCCATGACTTTATCGCTACTTTCCCCCCTTCAGTTTTTGGTCATTTTTTGCCCTCTTAAATCCCGGGGGGGAATTTTATGTGAAGCGTTCTAAACGGGGGCAGCCCACTGCGTGTCAAACTAAAACACAACATTGTATGAAGACCAAACCAAGCTCCCGCGCATATTTAAGCATGGCACATTGTTCTACAGCCCCGCAGGCTCTGGCACCCTGGAAATAGCTTTTTTTTTTAACGTGATTCGCCCCCAAAGTAATTCAAACTTAGATTTTTTTTCCCGGGAAATTCGGCGAAGTGACGAACCGAATTTGGGAAAATTCCGCCATCTCTAGTTTATAATTTTTTTTTTTGTACATGTTTTTATATAAAAATTAATATATATATATATATATATATATATATAAAATAAATATATAAATTATAAATATAAATAAAAAATTTTTATATTTTATAAAAAAATTGTATATTTATGGAAAGTGATATTTTTTATTTTTAAAAGTATTTTTAAAAATTTTTTATTTTTAAAAAATTTTTACCTGTAAAATCTATGTGAAATTTATATTGGTTTTCGCTATTTTTTTACGTTTTTTAAACGACAAAGTTGAAACCCAAAGGGTTTTTTAAAATGGTGATCGAAATTTCCAGATAAAGGGCGATAATTAAGGTTAAAATCTGAGCATCATCTATTAAGACGCCCTTTTTCGTCGCTTCCTGAAAATTTTTTTGGCGGCCAGCAAATGAGAAAACAGAAAAGGGCCGGGGAAAAATTTTGGGGTTGTGCACGTCATGACTGGGAAAGTGTTTGGTTGCATTGGCTGGAAAAATCACATGACCTTTATTTTAAATAGAAAAGCGTTTCCCCGTTTTTAGCCTCAGTTCCCCTCAGCGTTTTCATAGGGGTAGGACCCGCCTCCGCCTGTTGGGCCCAAAAACTCACGAAATTTTCTATTTTTTGCACAGAGAAACCTCTACTATTTTGCTGGAACCTTTCCCAATTTTTTAGATTTGAGATTTGAAAATTTTAGAAATTAGTAGGGGAATTTTTTTTAAACAGCATCTACCGCTGTAAATTCAAAAGGCGGTGGGAAGGGGGGGGGGGGGGGCAACACAGACAAACTCTATCTATAAAGAACAAAAGGATAAAGTTTTACCAAAACTTTGTGTAGACAAGTAGTTTGGGAAAATCTTTTAAAATTTAACCTTTTCCCAAATTTAAATATTTCCTGGGTATTGGCACCCCAACTAAAATTGGTACCCAACTTTCTATAACTGCAGGTCCCCTTTTTTTAGCTGCAAAAAATCCCCTTTTATTTTCATTAAACATTTCAATAGGTTTTTTTTTAATTTTTAATTTTTCACATTACACCTGTGACTGTTGATAAAATTCCCCCTTGCAGTTTAAAATTACAATAAAAAGCAATCTTGTAATTTAGCACAGGTTGGGTTTTTTTGCCAAAAAAAACCGTTTAACTACGAAAACATCACAGTTACGTGTTTTTTTAAATTTTGCGCACCCCCGCAATTTTTCATTGACGCACTCCACGTAAATTTTTAAAACAGAAATTTTTTATATTCACCACAAGGGGAATTGAAAAAGGTTTCAAAAAAACCGTTTTATTATACCAATACATAAAGTTACGGGGTTTTTTTTGACTTTTGCGCACCCAGCATTTTTTCATTGAAAAGCAGCATCGACGTTAAAACTTAAAAAAAAGCAATTTCCCAAATTTACCACAGTGAATTGAAAGGTGCAAAAAATACAGTTTATTATACCAAAACATAACAGTTACGTGTTTTTTGACTTTTGCAACACCAGCATTGTTCATTGAGCAGCATCTACGTAAATCTTAAAAAAGCAATTCTATATTCACCAAGGGGAATTGAAAGGTGCAAAAAATATCGTTTATTATAACAAAACATAAACGTTACGTGATTTTTTGACTTTTGCGCACCCACCATTGTTCATTGACGCAGCATCTACGTAATTCTTAAAACAGCAATTCTATATTCACCACAGGTGAATTGAAAGGTGCAAAAAATATCGTTTATTATACCAAAAACATAACAGTTACGTGTTTTTTTTACTTTGCGCACCCAGCATTGGTTTATTGACGCAGCATCGACGTAAATCTTAAAACAGCAATTCTATATTCACCACAGGTGAATTGAAAGGTGCAAAAAATAAAAGTTTATTATACCAAAACATAACAGTTACGTGTTTTTTGACTTTTGCACACCCAGCATTGTTCATTGACGCAGCATCTACGTAAATCTTAAAACAGCAATTCTATATTCACCACAGGTGAATTGAATGGTTCTGTGACTTTTATAACCTAAGTGGTTGCCTAAGATGTAGCACGTATCCATTTGACTGTTGTGGATGTTAATTTCAGCTTCTCCAGCCTTGTTTTTTGGGGGTAATAAGAAGGTGTGTTGCTCTCCCATAGACTTTAATGGTAATCGCCCCATAATCGATGCTCACTATCGAAAAACCTTATCGATAGCGGCCGACTATCGACTATCGCTCAATCTCGATAGCCAACGCAATCGCTCAACACTAGTTTTCGCAAGTTGTTCATTGCTGCCTTTCCAAGTAAGAGTTAAGTATAAAGTCACGTTTTCATTGTTGTATCCTTTAAAAACCGGAATTGTTTTATGTTGAATATGCCTGAGGGAAACAGGGTGGAAAAATCCGAAACGCGTGCATTTGTTATTTTAAAAACCAACAATAATATGATTGGTTTTTCCCTTTTATTTAAATTTTTTAAACCCCAAGC